>JAQFXN010002178.1:0-13255 GCA_034693365.1 Liacarus xylariae
ATAATTCAATGAAAACAAATAAAGTTTCCTAATTTTTTGAAACTTTCAAAGGCGGCAAACTAAAATGAGCACGTCTGTTTACAACCGTATAATTCATTTACATCCGGATACTCTACTCTTAGTTCTATGCTTAAATGTTATCTTGTAAATAAAACAAGCTTTACTATACAGATAGCCAAGAATGTCCGAGGTATATTTGAAATCTAAAAGAGATTCTATTACATATAATACTACCTGATTGATAAAACATCAGCATTCATTTAAAAAGTACTGCCCAATATTATTAAACACATTACTAGATACATTGAAAACTCATTAAATGTAAATGTCTAATAATTTATTTTTCATATTTAACTTGATGATATTATCACATATTAAAATTATCATATTAATTCTGGAAAAAAATATTCTTAATTTTAAAACATAAGACATAAAACTGAATTAATTGAACAGAATTTGAAAACGATGAATATTTTCTTTGACAGAACAAGAGGAATTATCTATTTAAGAAAATAATCTTTTATATTCCAATCTCTACCCTGTTTTTTATCTTAGCAGGATTATTTTAATTTGAAAAAAATCGATTTGTTTTCAAATTCAAACTATTGTCTTAAATGTTGAACAAAGAGAAAAAAAAATACAAAAACAGACTTTTAATACATTAACTTCAATATTATAATTAATGGTAACATTAGTTTATATAGGAATTGGAAATCCCTAAACAGATTTACAGAGAAAACCTACGGTTGAATATTGCGTTTTCTTTCATAATTCATTAGGCGATGTGTCGTTCAAACTGTCACTTTTGAAAGTTTACAATAGAGTTTTGGGGTTTTAGAAGAGAAGAAAATCACACAATTACATGATCCGCACCCATCGTTTTGCACTGCAATTGTAATTTATTTAAAATACGAATACAAAATAAGAACTCTTTTTCTCTTTTTTTTATTGAAGTTTACAGTGAGAGAGGAAATAGAGAATTGAAATTCTGTAATCCTATCAATTCATTGCATTGCAAACTGTGCTAAAAGTAAAATCTTAAGTTGTTTCCAAACTTGATATGCGATATATCTATTCAGGAAATAACTTTAGAACTATATCTAAATATTTTATTTAGTAATTGAATTATTTTCTTTAAATAAATTTATTGTTAGATAATATATATTTTTAATTAAATAACAAATATTTTAATCCATTTTCTATCTTATTATCAAAATATATAACAATTAGAAATATGATTTTAGAAATGTTTGAATTCAACAATTTTAAACAAGAATTCTGTGTTAGTGTCGAAACCTCACTCCACTTCTAACATAAACTATAGATTCGGGCAGAAAGTGAGTGAAGGTAAACAACAAAACAACAAAAAAAGAATCAAAATTAAAACGTGAAAAATTGAATTTTACTTGAAATTCACGCAATATTTCAAAATATATATGAGTGAAACCACTTGTTTTGTTAAGCATTAGTACTATTTTTTGTTGTTTGAGCTTTCATTCTGATTAAAAGCGAAACTCTACAGGAGTTTAGTATCAAATGAACACGCGATCAGATGTATACTCTCTTCTCCCTTTTTGCCCTCTCTTTCCATTTCATTTATAGAGCCTAATAGTGTATTGTATTATATTTAGAGATTTTTATGCCATTCTCTCCCTCTCTCTCCCCAACTCTCTCACTATAGTGGACGACAAGATTAAATGCTCTTAGATTTCAAATAAAAGCAAACATCGCTCATGAAATAAACTGTTCTCTGAGCTCATGTGAATCACTGTAGCGAACGGAACAAAAGAGAGAGTTGTTTGGAAGTGAGTGAAGAAAAAGTAAAGTTAAGAAACTAAATGCCAAAAAACTACGGGAACTGTTTTGCCCAACACTCGCATTCAATATATTACATAAATATATGGTTATATACTTTGATTTTTTTTTATTTTGGGATAAAGGCTTTTAGTAATAATTGCTTTCATCCACTTCTTTATATTTATATCTGTCTTACCAGTGCTGAGATGTGAAACATAAGAAATGAAAGAGAAAATTGAAAAAATTGATTGAATTATGAGTGGTTTTGGACATCAGTCTAAACGAGTTGTGGTATTTAATTATTGTCATGATTATTTGTGCTAAATGTTCATCTGTTATATCAATTGTGTTGATATAGAGTCAGCACTGAGCACATCCTCTACATTAGGTTAGCTTTTATAAAAATCATCTTTTAATGTTGACCGACCTATAATTTATTGTTTTCAGTCACAATCTATAGCTAAGAACCTATGGCCTCAATAAAAGGCTTCAACAAATCGACCGATTGAGCTGTCTGTTAATTTCAGAATAGGCTTTTAAAAAAATAAGAATATTCTTTAATAGTTTGTGAACCCATAAACTCAGAGCACTTAATATTCCTATTAGAATACGTGATCTTAAATCTCTATTCTATTTAAAAGTCTATATGCATTAGAATAATAATTTTTTGGTGAATCTCAAGAATATTCTTATATATAATTTGATTTGCAATGATTTAAATTTTGAATTTTTCTTCCTCCTATGTTTGAAATTCAATATTTCATTTTCGAGAATTTCGAGTTATATTCCAATATTTGACTTCTATTCTAAATAAAGACTTGAATTATGTTTTTTTATTGAAAAATAATATAATTTTTATTTAATATATTATAATGGATTTGAAAACAAAAAAATCTATTTAAATAATAAAAACAAATATTTATTTTGACCTCAAGAAATGAAAATCGAAAGTATTGTAAAAAATAATTTTATAAATAAAATAAAAAGTTAGTTAAAAAATTAAATTCAACTTACGATTGAAATACGCATTTAACCAGGGTTCCTCAAACATTTTAAGTTCTATATAGAATAAATTTCTATAAATTAAATTGGATATTTTTTAGGTTGAAAACTTATTAAGAGTATAAATTTTACTGTTAAAACCAGTCCTATCAATTCATACAGGGTGTTATCTTATATGTTGCAAGGTTTCAAATAATTGATTAGTTCGAAATAACTCAAGTAACCTATTATACATGGACATTTTATCATATGGAATATCACCTCCATATCTCTAATAAAATTTGCATAAGGTTAACTAAAATTTGGTCTATTATAAGAGATAATTAGCATAGATACTTGCAAATCCAAATTATATTTTGCAAATTTAATAGTATTAAGTTAAGTCTATACTATGGCTTGGGTTTCCCTGACTTTAACCTAAAAATTATATATTAAATGCATATAAGAGTTAATACAAAAATTGTTTTCTGTGTCGACAGATGTTTTAAAAGATGAATTAAGAAATTAATTATTAATAAAGGTTTTCATAGTTACAGAGATTCATGGATTTCACAGTTTTATTCTTTAATGTATTCTAAAATTAAGCGCAGAATTGAAAACTCGTTTTAAAATACACAATGAATTACATTAAGTATTCATTCCTTTAGATATCCGATAAATAATTCAATATTTAATATAAAAATATTACGATTTTTCTGCAGATTTGGTTAAAAATAACTTTTGTTAAATTTTTTCTGATAAAAGAAAATTTTAAATTAACTCAAAAAAAAGTTTTTAAACTTTCGAACTTAAGTGAAAAATATATGGAATTTTGTAAAAATAAATTATTCCTTTAAAAGACCATAAATTAAAGGAAAGTTTTATAAATTCAAACTAAAGACAAATAAGTTTTTCAAACAAACGAAAAATTATAAAAATCAAAGGGAATTCTCACTGGAACTTCTGGTAATTTTTCCAACGAAATCAGAAAAAAAGAAATTCTTATCAAACATTTTTAAAATTTTAAACTTAAAGGAATTTTTAGGTTAAGGTAAGAGAATTGAATCGTGAAAATAGAAGCCTCAGGTTTGGGTAGTCATGTGTTTATCTTCTCTAAGGAGTATTACTGTTTATATGTTAATCGCAACACAAGAAGAATAAGTAAACTTTTTTAATTCTTACACAATATTTATGTTTAAGCTCAGGGATGTGCAGGGGATATTTTTCGGCGAGAACTTATGTGGTCTAAGGGTAGGCAAAATGGGGGATATTACAAATGGCTTATGGGGAGTTCAATGGGAGGGGGAGGGGTTCAAAAAAGTCCTGAATTACTACAGTTTGTAATAAACATATTTTAAGATTATTTTATTTACGGTTTTTAATACAAATCTCATTTAAAACATTGAAATATTATTAATTTGATTAAATTGAAAAGGTGCCTTTTCCTAAAAATTTGTTTAGAGGGAGGGATACCTCGCAGAGAGCCTATAGGGGTACATGACAAAAACACTAGGGTGGTATTCAGTGTTGGACCCCTTCCTTGCAATCCATGGTTTGAGTTTTTGATTTCTCAGTGAAAAACTATAATAGCATTGAATAAGAATGAAAGGAAAAAACACAAAATAATAATTACAATAGAATTCGAGACACGTTTTTGTGTCTTTTGATATAATACATGCAATTTAGGAGAGACTATCGAAAGAGAGAGCGGAGAGAGTGGAGAGAGAGTGGAGAGAGAGAGAGAGAGAGAGAGAGAGAGAGAGAGAGAGAGAGAGAATATTTGTGTGTTGTGTGAGTTTTCTCCGAGTGTTTGTGCCCTAATCTTAAGAATGCTCTTTCAATTGACAGATAAAAGTAAATGAGTAAAAGCGAAAGAGATTGTAATCTAAATGCTCGTTAGGAAATAGTAAAAGTTATATAACTTATGTACTGTTACGGCCTTTACTCTTATAACAAACCAGGGTTGCAAAAGTCAGAGAATTACCTTGCAAGATTTAAACTGTTTATTATAATTACATAATATCGAAAATCATAAACTTTCAAATCATTTAAACTTGAAAGCTATTAAACGTAAATTATTACATTTAAATCTCAACCTAATACTATTCCTTCTCTTTCCACATCCGTTATATTGAAGCTAATGTTGCACATCACTGAAATACTCAATGAGAAATATAAAAAGAATGCTTTAGTTATTTTTTCTCAACTTCTTTGTTCTGCAAATGAGAAATGTTTAATGAAAAATGGATACAAATTAAAAGTTTTCGCTTTGGTCTATAAGATTAATTTGTTTTTAGATTTTGCTAATAAATTACTCTCTTTTTCTTATTGATATTGCATTGCAAACACGCTATTAACTATCCTATTACTGCATAGTAAAGTCTATTTTCTAAAAATGACAGAATAAGATATTATGTGTAATAATAAGATTTGTTTTATTTTTAGTCTACATTTTTATATAAATTCTAAAACACCGTATATTAAACGAGAACACGGAAAAGAAAGCATCTATACTGTATATGCAGTCTAAAAAATAAAGTAAGCTTATTTAATGGTTTCCGGACTTAACATCGAAAGCAAAAACATCGAATGACAAAAATATCGAAAAAAATAAGATATTGTTCAAAATTTTTTAAAAATTAATTCTTAGAAAGGAGGAGTACTAAAAAACGATAAAACTAAAAAATTACTTTGGATTAGAAAGTAAGAAAGATATTTTACAAAATTTTCGAGGTAGCATGTATTTAGATTATTTCTGTAGAAGATGAAAACTGCTAATAAATAAATTAACAAAAGCTATATTTAATATTTATGTTAAAAAAATAGTAGCAATTAATTTTTTTATAAACTTTTAACATTATTTTTCGATGTTTTTGTCATTCGATATTTTAACCGTCGATGTTTTTGCGTTCGATGTTTTATCCTTTACCCAATTAATACTTCCAAACTCTAATCGAGTTAGAGTAAATACAAATTATACAGTCTGTTGAAATAATTTTTGTCATTAAAAAAATATTATATTTCTAAAAAGGAAAATTTAAAAAACGAAATTAAAAATCGAGATACCCTCTCCCCTAGAAATTTTGATAAAGGCATCAGAGGCGCCGTTTTTTTGAATATTCTGTAAAGTTCCGTCTAAATTCTTAGAAAAATTTCAGAATTTTGTTAAATTTAGTAAAATTGTGTTAAATTCTTACAGAATTAGACCAAATTTTGTTAAATTACGTCATTTTTAATCAAATTCTGCAAGTATTTGACGATTGCAAAATACTTCACCCTATAACCCATGTGATTTTGTGGCTCTTATCAATAGCTAACCCTCTCCTGACTTCGAGGCCTTTGGGCATCCCTCATAAAAACTTGTTTTTATTTCTCATATCCCAGTTTTCTAGTTTTTACCATTAAGACATTGTTTATCAAAAAAATTGATCAACGTAAAATTTAGAAATATTTATATTTATTTCACAGTGAAAAAAATGCAAGCACTTTTTAAATTACTCTATAAAAAAAAGGTTTTTAAAAATGATTTTCTGTGGAGCTATTTTGTCTATACTTCATTGACCATCCCTGACTACTAACTAGATTTGAAGAATTCTGTAATGAATAGTCTGTCTGAGTATTGACCCAAAATATCGAAACCCAAAATCCCGAAACCCAAAATCTCGAAATATAAAATCCCGAAACCCGAAATCCCGAAACCCAAAATCTCAAAATCTAAAATCCCGAAACCTAAAATGTTAAAATCCTAAGGTGAACATCTTAGAATCTAACATTAGAAAGCTTCAAAGTTACTTCTTAGGGTAACATGAGGCTTTTTAGGTTAATAATTTTCATCAAATTTAGAATAGTTTAATTAAAATTTTAAAATCTATGATTTAAAAAGCCCTTTAAGTTACCAATGAGGGTAACTTGAGGGCTTTCTAATGTTAGATTCTAAGTTGTTCACATAGATATTTCAAGAATTAGATTTCAAGATTTTTGGTTTCGGGATTTTGGGTCTTAGGATTTATGGTTTCTGGATTTTTGGTTTCTGGATTTTGGGTTTCGGGATTTTAGATTTCGAGATTTTGGGGTTGTCCCGTCTGTCTGTTTTCTCAACCATATTATACCTGAATGTTATGTGACTTAACTTATGTTAATATAACTTTAATATCCAAATTAATAAATCTGTGTTTAACTACTGAAACACAGATTCGTTATTTTGAGTATTAATCAATTGGCAACTGATGTCTAAATTATTCTAAAATTTAAGATTTCATTAGTCTAAAATATCTCCCTTGATCATCAATATAGGCAAGAGCTGTCTAACCTGTCTCATTCAATTTAAAGCAAGTGATAAATATAGCAATTTTAATGCAATAAAAACAAAGTTTGAATTAGTTTTTAATTCTTATTATAACTTCCAGAAAATTCATTCATTCGTAAATAATTTAAAGACAGATTAATTTAAGTAATAAATGATTATTTCCTTGTTTTAAATCTTTAAGGCTTTATCTTTTTTAAATTGAATTTAAGTTTTTTTTACTCATGTTTTCAATTATATAATAGAATATATTCGTACATCAGATGGTATGCAATAATCTAAATGAATCTCAAACTACTCTTTTGAACAATCCTTAAGCAATTATACAATCATATATTCACTCCTAAAGTATAGTGATTTATAAGTTATTTAACTTTATTACCCAATGATCTGTCATAATCAGGTACCGGAATTAATTATATTTGGAAACGTAAATTTCTAACAATTCCTTATTTTCTCATCAAATTCTAATCAGAATATGAAATCACTGTCTATTTTGACGGATAAAACAAGGGATTGTTAAAAAAAATCTATTATGCAAGCAATGTGCTCCAGTCCCTGGTCATAATTCACAGATTATATTAAATAGTAATTTTGAAATTAGTTATATATTAATTAAAAGTGTTCATGGATGTTCAACGGAAATAGCATCATTAGTAATTCAGTAAATTAAATATGTATTACAAATAGTATTGGCAATATTGAAGGGATAGCTGTGATCGCAGTGTTATTTTATTATTAGAAATATTTTTACCCGTAATAGAAAAGTTTTATTATTTCATTTGCATTCATTGAACATAACATAACACTAGCATTAGTTCTATATAAGTATGACCTGTTCTAATTTTTTATAAAAAATATAATCAGGACTTGAAAAGTGAAATAATTAATTATATCCCCTATGCAAAAGTGTTATGTTTTAGGAATTCTTTAATCTTTATATGTTTTATACATTATAACTGCTGTCAATAATAACTATTAATAATTTCATATTTATCTGATGTGTTCTGAAAGGGTTTAGTTTATTATACAATGTCTGTCCTCTAATATTTTACTATATGTAATGATTGCCAAATTGCAGGTTATATTTTAGTGATTAACTCATAAATTGTCATTTATACTTCTGGGCATTGGCAGTAACCCTGGGCAAACGCCCATATCTTCTCATACATAAGGAGAGATTTTTGTAACAATTCATTCGAATTTACGGATTCGAGCTTTACTTAAATAAAGAATTTTATTATAAGACTGTTTAATACTGCGGTTAGTTTCTCGTAAATTTGATCTTATAGGCAAAGGAGCTTAGGCTCCCTACCCGGCACAGGGATGCTTTGGGAAAAATTGTTGATTAGTTCGTTGGACTATTCGTTTGCTGATTCGGCCTCATATGGCAAACATTGAGAGAGCGCCGACACTGAATGAGTGAACTGATGTGCAGGCAGTGAAAGGGTGTGCTCTGACCCTCACTCAACGCTCAAACAGACCCTTTGCTATATAGTTGTCGGAGTCTTTGACTGAGTTGTTCGGCAATATTGATCAATGGTTGGGTTTGGATGTGAGGAAAGGTATGTGTGAAGCATAGAAGACCCCTCCATAGCATTTGGTGGCACCGGTCGGATCAGACGCCTCCTGTCTTTTGACCGAACATTTTACGAGTGTTTAAACTTGTTTTCATGGGTAACCCCCGAACATTTGTCAAGATGTCCAGTTCGACACCAGTTTCAACTGATTCCGACCAGATATGTGATTCAGTTTATAAGGACTGGACAGACACTGCATATGACCTCCGGATTCAGTTCGGGATTCCATAGGAATTACGGAATTTGAGAGTAAATATTCTGATTTTCCCGATTGTGTGGTAGAAGTCATTTCCTGATTCCGAGGACCGACTTTTCTGATAGACGATTGACAGCACTTGGCTTTTCATGGATTCGGATTTTGGTTTGATTCTGTGATGGCCTCAGATTCCACCCACCGGTCACTTTGTAGATGACCAGAGAATTTTGTCTAACAGAACCGATTGGACAAATCATATCTACTATTAGAGACAGTTTTCGTGGTTACCGGTGAAGACATTTGATAGGTATTCTATTGGCAAAAATTACCTGTTTTAGTCGAAAATTCGTTAGAGATTGGTATCTTCAACACACCAATGGCACCTTCACTCTTGAGCGGTAGCCTTAATGAGAGTATTTGATGTCTCAGGAAAGCAATTCTAAGATACCGCTGATTGTTAGCAAGGCATATAGGCTCAGCTGTGGTTTATGTAGCTAGGAAAGTATATGATGAGAAAATGGGAATCATTTTGATTAATAAACATGTTAATTTTATAGAAGTTTAAGATTTTTCAGAACTAATTTATATGAAGTATTTTATAGATAACTAATTTTCACAATAAATTTATAAACGACGCATTCGGGGCCTAAATCTGCCTAAGGGAGGGGTAACCTTTTGGCTGAGAGTTTATAGGAATATTCAGTGCTGGGCCCCCTCTTAGAAATTCCTGCCCTACACCTCTCACACTTATAATGTTTAAAAATTTTCTTCACAAATCCTAAATACTATATATTTCCGAAATTACATTCTTTTTTAAGATCGGAAAAACAAAATTTAGTATTTTTATTGTGAATTTGTCTGGACACTTCTTACCAAGTTTAATTAAAGAAATGTTTGTTATTAATTGATATGCTTTCAAAATGATTTTTTAAGAATTGTTTTCTCTGCAATGCTTTGTGGTATACGACAGAGTATAACAACATGTCTTATGTTTAATCATTGGAGTACTTAATAAGTAGTGTTAATATTCTTATACTTTTTGACACTAATTCACAAAACAGTATTCTTTAAAGTAATTTAGCAATTATCAAATATTTCTACAATATCGTTTTTTGTTAATTTAAATTATTTTATTAGTACTTTAATTCCATTACTGTATTTTAATGTCTTGATTGCATTTGTACTTAATATGAAAAATACTTGAACTTAACTGGAAATAACAAATGTTGTATACTTTTTCATATTAATTACTTTAATATTAACATGCTCAAAACTTTTCAATCAATTATGTCAATCGAGTAAAAGACTTCTTAAGAAATGAAAGCAAATAAAATAATTGGCACACGATTTACATTATCTACTCTTCAAGTCTAATGAAATAGTATTTACTTTATTTGAGATACAAATTAAAAACAATAACAAAACAAAAAAGAGTGCGAATCTGTGCATAAGATAGTATTATACATGACTTTTACTGATGCAGAGCTACTTTTTATCCAATAAAATACAAAAGACTCGCAAATTTGATTTCGATGTTCGAGAAATAGAGAGATCTTAATAAAGGCGACAAACTTTTAGGTAATGCCTGACAATTGTGAGAAGTTTTTCTCTGTTGTGAGACAAACCATCTATAATAGTAGTGATAGCCTCAGAGCGCAGAATGGAATCATTTGCTGTGGATTTGCACAGAATTCACTAAAAAAGTGAGGATTTCTTTTCAGGACTAGAGACAAGTGAAGGGCTTTATTCAGGGCTTTATTCAGGGCTTTGCGACAAATTTTGTTTTCATACTTATATTTTTTTCTCTCCGCACATATGAATCTCGTTTGTGCACAAACAGCACAAGACTACTACTTGTGCAGCCACACCACCACTACTACTGGTTTACTAGAGGCTACACAATAGCCTCTTTAGACTATAATCTACAATAAAGTCTAACTGACTATAAAACCCAAAATCACATCTTCTTTTCCAACTTATATAAAGAATATATAACACGAATAATGATATCTACTTTGAAAGTATTCACAGCTATTACTGATATATTCAAAACTATACTTATAATACAACGAATTGTTGGAATTTATATATTCTTCCGTTGCCTTAACTTAAATGTTAAGAAATCCTGAGGCGATTGCGAACTTATAGTCTCTAATAGTGTGTAAGAAATAAACTATAAATGTTAGGCACAGGAAAAAAATGTGTCGGCAAATGATGAGTAGTGACTGTTGTAATGATCGTTACCGGGAATGATAAAATTGTGACAATCAACTTGATAAATTTTAGGCCAAATGTAGGTTGAAATTTTAGATCAATTCGATTTGTCTCAATTCGACTTTTATATAATCTGAAACCCATTTTATAAAATACAAATAAAAGATTCAATAATTATAAATCACACAAAAAATTAATTACAATTTTTTCTTATGTTATTTTATTTTCGTTCTAATGGATAGGTTCTAAACGAAAGCCCAATACAAGACTAAGCAATAGCACAACTCCGGCAACAATTACAATCACGAGTTACAGTTGTAGTATATCATCATTCGATTTATGTCTGTCCAAAATACAAGAGGTGACTCAAAATAGTAGTTTGGCATTCGCTACAAATAGAGAAGACCTGAACCTGGCATGTAGGTATGTGTGTGGAAATCATCAATATCAGGCACATTATAGTTTTAACAGTTATTTGAATAAAGATCAATTCTTATATTTTCAGCAAAAATCTTAAATTAAAATAATTTTTTATTTTCTAATAAATTCTTTAAAATAAATAATATATGAAATGTTTTGTCTTTTTATTTTTCATTTTGATTCTTCATTTGTTTCTCGTTGAACAGGAAATTAAAGGAAGGAGACACCTGTGCTGAGAACCATATGAAAAACTGCACGAATAAGAGCCAAAAGATGCTCTTCCAAGAGATCGTAAGAGGAACTAAACAAGTGCTTAAGTCATTGTGCGAAACCGGAGATTTTCAGAATAGTAAGTCTTTTACTTTCGCTTAGAGTATTAAGTGTTCTCTTTTTATATAAACCCTATAATAATCTTTGTATAGGATTTTCAACAATATTCTCGGTTAATATTTCTGTAAATCTTTTTTTTCGCAACAATTCTTTTATATTTAGTTTTCTATTTTTGTTTTAATACAAATAGTCATAAATTATTTAACAAAATTTTATTAAAATTTTTAATAAGACATTCTGTGAATATGAGTAATAATGTAGTAATGAATCAATTTTAATTATCTTTTTGAATAATAACTCAATTTTTATTAAATATTCTTAATATTGACCAAAATTTTTAAATGAATTAGTTTTGCTATCAATGAAAGCCAAATAAAAATATATTTTTATGCAATCAGTGTCTTAGAAATAATTTACCGTATAGGTAATTATGTATATACTTGTGATTTTGAGGACTCTATACCCCATGACATTGAGGTCTTTGGGAAACTGTATTTTACTTATAGTTCCTTTTTCTTTTAAATATTCTATAAAGTGGTTGTCATTACAGGCTGATTCAACCTAGGAAAATTCTAACATATACAGAATGTACACATACAGTACGAATATAATATCATTAATACTTGAGTTGGAGTTTATCATCCTTTTATTTTACTTCATTATTCATAGAACAAAATCTTTGTTTAAGTTGTGTTGTTTAAGCTACCTAAACGTTAAAATTAGTAATAGGTAGTGTTCGAAGCCACGTAAAATTACAATTTTACTTACGTAAATTACATGTAATTTTACAAATATTACACGATTTTATTACACCAAATTACATCTTACATATTTTACATAAACATTTGTAGCGCCATCTCAACAAAATTTAAAATTTTTCTCAAGAAAGCAAATATTATTCAAAAAATAATAATAATTGGTTTGATTTTTGCACAAGTCAATATTTTCAATACATCCAAAAATTCATTCAAAAGTTCGCAATAGATTTTAAAATTCTAGAATCAATAAATTATTAGAATGATTAGTTACACACCATTGAAAATTGTTGATTCTAAATGTTACAAATATCCTGATTTTGAATATTTGAACCTAGACGAGTATGACAATGATGCTTAATTGATTGAATATTAAAATTTTTTATTATAAACAATAAAATATTTTACACATTTCTTTTTTTATTTTACAAACTTACTCAAAATTATATTTTACATAAAATATCTAACATTAGTAACATGTTTCATGGTTAAAGTTTAGCATGTGATTTAATTTTGGACGCCTTTGCTATTTAGTAATATATTTTTAAAAAGGAACTATAAGTAGAGTAGAGATGCCCAAAGACCTCAATGGCAGGGTATATAGTAGTCAATCGCTTAATTGAGCCTTCAATAGGAAGGGTTCAAATACTTTGTGATTAATATTTACAGCAGTTGTGTA
>JAQFXN010002179.1:0-13255 GCA_034693365.1 Liacarus xylariae
AATCATTTTGTATTAAACATTTTTTTAATGATTTTCATTCACACCGTTAATCAAAAATAAAAATGTGTCAATATATGTACATTATTTAATTGGCTTTAATTATATTTTTCTATTAAAATATTGAATATAAGTGACTAAAAAATATTTTTTAGGAAACTGTAACTTTTATAAAATGTCAAATATTAGTATTTATAAAAACTTATATTTTTTTGTGATGAAATATAAGCAATGTTTAGCCCCTTATTTTTTATATAAGGGGATGCCATACGCCGTTAATTTTTTCAACGTTTACATAAAATTTGATGCTTAGTCGGACGTGCTTGGTCATTTTGGGCTAGTCGATTTTCACTAAAAGGAATTCCCTACTGAGCCTATGCTTCGTTAATTCCTGTGAGTCTCGGCCTGGGTCTGGAGTCCAGCAAAACTCCTAGAACCTGACCTCTTGCCTAGGCCAGCCTCAGGCTGACCTGGCCTATACTCTTCTTTACTGATTTTGGATTTGAGGGGAAAAGATAAAACATTTATTTTATAACGTATTACTATCAATTGTGATGAAATTTTAAAAATGTACATAGTTCTACTGCAGTTACTAGAATATTGTAAAATTTACCAGTTAAATTTTAATCTTGACTGTTTATAATTTATATAAGCCAAATTGGAATTAGTAAAATTGCACATTCATTCGACAATAAGATTTCTATTAAATTCATACAGATTATTTGTAATTTAGTTAATATTTCAATTACAGTTTTATAATGATAATTTAGTCATTGATAGAAACTTTATGAAACAAAATTTTTATTTCAAATTATTTGATATTGAGAATGAGCTCTCGGTCACAGATTAATCAAATATTTAAAAATAAAAACGAAACAGTAAAAATATAGTCTAATACACGAACGGTTTTAAGAAAAAGCGAGGTTTACTCATTCTATAAAATGCAAGAGGAGTGCAACTTGGCTGAATTCATCAATTGTTTTCTTATTGAAATACAGTATTTTTATATTAATTAAATATTTTCTATATATTGGAAACTTATTCAGAATTAAAATTTTCCTGTTTTATAGAGAAAAAATTAATTGAATTTTATAAAACTCCAAGATTTTAATTAGGAATAAGTTTTCAAATATATTAAAATATCTAATATTTTGAAAAATAAGAAAATGTTAATTAAAATTTTATTAAATTTTCAAAAATTGTTCAAAATTTGAGAAATTCAAAAAATCGCCATAGTCAATGTATTAATTAAATTTTTTCCCCAAAAACTCAATTTATTTTTAACAAAGATTATTTTCATGAAGTTAGAATCAGAATATCAATTTGTTTTGTTTTTATAAAACATATTTGTCCGTTCCTAACCTGCACAAAAAAATCATCATGGGACAAAATTTTCTAAAATTTTTTCTACATTTCATACAAAATAAAAAAATTATTTCATTTAGTTTAAGAGCTAGATTAAATAAATAACTTAGCTAGCTTTTGTCTTTAACTGTAAATAGTTTCCAAATTTTATTAAATTTCTAAAATGCAAATTTCAATTCAATTTATATTCTGATGACATCCTTACACATAATGTCGTCATAATGTCGTCGATGTATAATAATTTTTGATTAAATTAATGAAAAATCTATTAATAATAGTGAACTCATGTTAAAATTGGAAATTTAAGAATAAGAAGTTATTTTTATAGTAAGAGAAATTTCTGACAAGTATTCTTTATTCATTAAAACCCTCATAAAGCACTATTTTTAGGATTTGGTGGTTACGTAAAATATGAACTTCTCATGCTATTAGATTTGACTTTATTTTTAATCTCAATTATCTTTTTACGTAGAAAAATAATAAAATTTCATCAGAAACTATCAAATACTAATAATAAAAACAAAAATCCAACAAGTGCAAATCTTGAATTGAAAGTTAAATACAACAAAACTAAATTAATATATAGACGATTTATTTAATTTATTTGACTTATCCTAGACAAGCTATCAAAATCTAAAAAGTATCATAGTCCAAAATCACTAAATAATAAGTAATCAAGTTAGCATTTTTTTTGTAGAAAATTAATAAAGATACAGTTTATGCATTAAATATTCCACACTTCTATCTGGAATAAAACTTTATTACAAAATTTTAATAATCTAAAAATATTCAAGTTTTGCATTAATTACTGTATTAATATAGAACTTCTACATTTACCATGATGGGTAGTATGACATCTACGAAGTTGGATGATTTACCTCACATGGTTTGATAGGTGTCATATATGTTTGCATTTTCATTGAAAATAAAAATGAATTAAGCTAATTTCTTTGAACCTAAGTGCATATGTTCACGGTTATTCTAAAATAATTTCAGCTAATTTGAACATCTGAATATAGATATTCTATTGCACTTCTCATTAAAAATATCATTGGTTCAAAATGACACGTTTGATTCTGGATGCAAACCAATCTATATTATTCTTTTCTTCTAAAGAACAGATAAAAAGTTGTTCCTGTTAATTTATTAGTAATCTATTTAATTCTACATTTTATTGGGACTAATATTGAATATTTAAAAGAATAGGTGAATAAGATTTATAGAATTTAAAAATGTGTGAAATTAATTCATTTGATACAAACAAATGTTTGCCAAACAATTTGATAATAAAATCAGCTGATAATCATTTGTTTAGAATTGGTTTATGTCTTAATAGAAATGATTACAACAATACTATTCAAAGTAGAAGTTTATTACACAAACCTATTATAATATTAATAGTAATGATTATTATTTTGATTGAATCAGTAATTAATTTATTTTTTGCAAATGAGAATTCATACTTGCTAATAATTTTTGGAGATTTCTCACATTTTTACGGAATACGATATATTTTTAATCAAACTATAATTATCGGTATAATTCAAGTGATTTGTTCACATCTACTCTATTATTATAATTATATGAATGGAATAAAACCAACATTTCTTAAAGTGTTTGAAATGATGTCGGGCTTGCGTTCGCCTAATAGTATTGGTCTCACAGATGAGGGGGAAATTCAAAAATTGGTTGAAAGGACGAGATTATTATTTAACATTGCTAAATTCAATAATGAGAAAATAATTCCTTTGCATTCGATTGGATTATATATTCCTTACCTAATGAATGTCACGATTAATGACATTATAGCCTTTGGTATTCCCAATATTATATTACACTATGTAGTAAACTATCATTGGTATAATTTTCTCAGTTATCAAGTTATTTATTTCTATCTATTGTGCTTTTATTTGAAAATTAAAATTAAATCAATTAATAATTCATTTAAAAATACTTCATTAATAAATTCAAATATAAATCATTCAATTATTTCAATACACAATGAAATTAATGAATATAACTCTCAATTCTGGTGTAAGACTTTGGGCATATTTTGGTTAACACTGGGAAGTATATGTGTGCACTTGCTATACATTATTTTATTCAAACCCCTGACAATGTTTTATAAATCAATATTTTTTTATTTCTTTTTTGGTATATTATTATTATTCATATTCTTAATATTCATCGCTTCTTCAGTTACTTTTGAAGCGAATAAATGTTATAAATTAATAAATCATTCATATGTTTGTAATTTAGATAAAAATATATTAATAACCAAATTAAAAGTAATTTAACATTCTTCAATTTTATATTGTTTAAAATATTTAATTTTCTTTAATCTATAGTTGGATTCATTGATTGTACGAATTGGTGATAAAAGAGTGGGATTTTCGTGTTGGAAGTTATTTACTGTTAATTATAGAAAATCATATGAAGTCAGTTAAATAAAATTAACTAAATCAGTCAGGAATGTGTAAAATTGTTATTAAATTATAAATTGCATCAAAATAAACTTCAATATAAAGTTTTGGAAAATTTACTGCTTCTGAAGCTATTCTATCCAATCAATAATGTTCAATTTTTTAGACTTAAACTTAAATAAAATTATTTTACTGTCTATTACATTGAAAATAAAGATAAAAGATTCAAAAAAATATTTAACTGCTTAAGATTATTATTATGATTGGAGGCAAAAAATTAATATTAATATTTCAATCATCATGGATATTATAGAATGACTTCAGAAGTAATCCATTTCCGAATCTCCTAAACTTTATATTAAATTTCAATATTAACCCGAAATATACTAAAATGCCATTATTAAATTAAATAATTCCACTTAAATTGATTGTATATTTAATAATAGGTAAATAATTATATTTAATAAGGACTTATTCCCATTTATATAATAAAATTCTATTTAAGTTAAATAAAATTTCAAAAATTTTCTATTCTTATTAGTTTTCCATTTTAAAATAATAAAACAAAAATTATTTAATATAATTTAGCATCCAACTCCATTTATGTTGAAGTTAATCTTCATGACTCTTATAAATTCATATCAATTTTACACATTGCAGACTATGGAAGTAAATATAATTCTGATTTAATAATATTTTCATTTTAATAGATTCTGGCATACTTTTCACTTGTATTCATCAAAAGTATACCAAAATTATCTAAACTGGAACAATAATGTTTAATTATATCACTGATATAAAGAGGACGGACGGCCAGAATATCTAGAGTGATTTTGTCATATACATCTTCTTTGGATTACAAATTATCCCTATATCATTTTTTAGACAATGAAAATAAAAAATAACCACCAAAATCGATATTCAATTATTGGGAGAATATATTAAAGTTCACTTTAAGTACATTTACAGTTTGGAATTGATTTCATTGTGAAACACAATTAAACCACTAAACGCATTGAATGGCTATTAAAAAATAAAATATAATTTTCTTATTGTAATTAATAAAATCTGAGTAAATGTTAACAAAATTTATTAAAATATGTGAAAACAATTTCAAAATACATTTATATTCATTTGTATTTTTCAAATCCAGTCCTTCGCAAAACCTTATCCGTAGATAACTAACCACTCCCTTAGACTCATCAAATGTAGTTATAGTGGTGTCTAACCAATCGAGTATCTGAAACAATAGCTATATTTTTTTTAGCCATTATATATATAAAACAACATTATCAAATTGTCAGCTAAACTATTTTAATCATTTGCTGGTGTTATCAGTTAATTAGTGACGCAGTGATAACACCAGCAACAGAATGAAATAGTTTAGCTGACATGGACTGTATAAATATAATTGAATATAGAAATAAATTCCATTTATAATAATTTCGTAAAACTGTCATAATTTTTGATTTTATTATAAATTGTGTAAATATAAATTTAAAACTCTCCAAGAATTAATATTTCGAATGCCTAAGAAATATCATTCTTTTTTACAATGATTTGTCTACTTAACACATCCCTACTTAATCTGATAGGAATAGTCATCTTCTAATACTCAACTTACCTTCGAAACACATCCCTACTTAATCTGATAGGAATAGTCATCTACTGATACTCAACTTCCTTTTGAAACACATCCCTACTTAATCTGATAGGAATAGTCATCTTCTAATACTCAACTTACCTTTGAAACACATCCCTAATTAATCTGATAGGAATAGTCATCGGAATAGGAATAGGAATAGGCACAGGCACAGCCACAGGCACTGATATAGCCACAGGCACATGCACTGATATAGGCACAGGCACAGGCACTGATATAGGCACAAGCACAGGCACAGGCACAGGCACTGATATAGGCACAGGCACAGGCACATGCACAGATATAGGCACAGGCACAGCCACAGGAACTGATATAGGCTCAGGCACAGCCACAGGAACTGATATAGGCTCAGGCACAGGCACTGATATAGGCACAGGCACAGGCACTGATATATTTTCCTTAATCCAATTACAATTTTCAATCAGGTACAAAATCATCAATTATCTATTAAATATATTCAACATAATTTTATCAAAATTATATTTATTAAAATTGATTAATTGATTAAAATTTAACAAATTATGTGTATAATTATGTAAACAATTAAAAATATTAGATTACAAACTATAAAATTATTATTATTCTGTATAAAAGATTATTTTTATCGTAACGTAATCTATAAATAGATTAGCGGAGTCCGCGTCCGGGGTGACGAGACTGTAATGGATGGCTCCAATGAGCCCGCACTGCGATGTGTATACGAATCGATCGGACGCGAAACGCTGGCAGCTCATGATAAGTTGGTCGAGGCTCTTAGTGGTCGTCCCATCGAAGGGGCAAAGGTCGTCCGGACTGATCTTAAAACGCTTGAGATACTCCTTATAGTAGCCGTGTCCTGTAATAATCTGTGCAAGTGCAAATGAGGCGTCCACCGACGCGATGAATCGATGGGCGTCCTGCATTTCTGGGAACCAGCGCCTTGTTACTCCGCCTGTGGATGATCCAGCGCATTCGGTCGTTCATTCTGTCATGATTTAGGCGCGTAGTAGTCTCTTGGCCAGACTGATAAGGAATTCGTTATATATATACGCCGCTTGTGATGCGGACGCCGCTTTCGCTGCTTCATCCGCAGCCTCTTTGCCAATGATGCCAATGTGCGCATTGACCCAGACGAGTGAGACGGTCATCCTAATCGTGCTCAGTGACGACCAACATTCCTGGACAAGGGCGTTCAAATTGTACGGCCAGGCGACAGTCATGAGGGCTGCCATACTGTCCGAGTAGACCGTGACATCTCCTACGAATTGGCGGGCGCACCACGCCAGAGCGCGGCTGAGTGCGAGCAGCTCGGCATGAGAGACCGAGCACAGGTCGTTAAGCTTGAGTTTCTGTGTCGTGGACGACCCATTCCTGTATTCGACTATGGCCACCTCTACTTTGTCGCCCATCTTGCTGCCATCCGTGTATATATTTGTGGGGGACGAGAGGGCGTCCGCCTCTTCCTCTGTAGTAGCAGTTTGTATGTCCAAACGACGTTTCAATGATGGGTGCGATAGCCCGTCCTGTCGAACGCGCTTTTCCAGGGCGATGTCGTCCGGGATTTCCGGAGAGACTCTTGTGCGTCGGACGACCCCTATGTAGTGAATTCTCTGACTTTCATGTGGAGCGGCGTGAAGCCCGCCAAGGCAATGGACGAGACAGCCGAGACTGTTTGAAACGCCCTTATGGCTCGGATGGTAAACGACCATTGGAACGAAGGCGCTCAACGAACCCTAGGCGTGCCGCCTCACCCCATATCTCAGCCGAGTACGTGATCATAGGCTAGATGACCTGCCTGTAAATGATTGTAACGTTCTCGGAGTGGACGCCCCAAGTAGGCTGGACGAACTTGCAGAGGTTTCTGAATACCTTGGACGCCTTGCCGATCGCATAGCGTGCGTGAGCGCTAAACGAGATTCTCCTTTCGAGGACGATCCAAATGAATTTAATTTTGTCTGTTAACGTGATTACCACGCCGCCCATCGTTAGTTCTGCATAGGCGGCGTCCAGGGTGAACCAAATGACCTGCGTCTTAAGTGGACTACACGTTAACTTTACGCTAGCGACCCAATCTTCTATCACATTGAGTGCCCTGTTGGCAACTTCCTGGACACCCTCTACGTTTAGTCTGTTGACTACGAGTAGTACGTCGTCCGCAAACGCCTGTAGGTGACACCCGTATGGGATAAGGTGGTCGAAAAGCTTGTCCAGGACGAGGTTCCAGAACATTGGGCCACAAACTTATCCTTGTATGCATCCCCGGAGCGGACGGACAAATATCTCTTAATTAGGCGGAAGAGATTGGAAGGGCATTGTGTCTTGCGGAGGCGTTCGAAGATAGGAGGCCACCAGGCGTTATCGAACTCCGCTTTGATGTCTAGCGACACGACGACTACTTGGTCGCGGCGCTGTTTGGATTCAGTAACTACCCCCAAGGCACTGATCAGGGCGTCCACCGTCGATTTGGGCGATAGAGCGGAAGGACTCTAGGTCTGTGTAGTCGTCCTTTCCCGGCTTCGGAAGTATCTTCACCTCTGCTAGCTTCTAAATGAACAGAGGCAAGGCAAGGCATCTGTTCATGTTCGCTGTGATCAATTCAGGGTACTGCCAAGCGAAACGAAGGCAGATGTCCGACGTGAGGTTGTCGTGGCTGGGAGCTCTATTATGGTTCATATTGCTAAGGCACTCTAGCATTTCGTCCTGTGTAAACGGTACCTCGTCCGTAGTGTGGGGGAGGTCGTCCAATGACGCCCTCAGTTGAGAGTGTCGTGTGTGAGAATCCTGGCCGTCGTCCGGGTAAAAGTGATTAAGGAGGGCGTCCGCTGTGTGTGTTTACGAGCTAGTGTGCCCACTGGCAGTCTTCAGTGTGGAAGGATGGCGTTAAGCGGAAGCGTCCCGTATTAGCCGTGATGTAAGTGACCAGACGTCCTCTCTCTTCTGTCTGTTACAGAACTCCAGGAAGTTTTTAGTGGACGCCGCTCGTATACCTGTCGCTTACGACTTCTTAGCGGCAGTCATGTTTAGGATTTCGTTTAATATGTCCAGGTGTCTACCCTTCCGTTGGTTGAGGCGGTGATGGATTTTCAGGCAATTGGGGGCGTCGCTCCACCAAGTATTGTTTGACTTGCCGAAACCTCTCAACCGCATTGACGAGAAACAGGCGTCCCGCAGGGCGCTCGTCGTCGATACTACGTGTTCGTCCAAGGACCCGGCGTCCATGGACGAGATATCACTGGCGAGTAAGCCATTGCTTACGATTTAGGCTTCTATATGGTCGCCAACTGTGTCCCAGTCCACTATCTTATTATTGAATAAGTAGGTGGACGACCGCTGGTGCCGTGCGATACTGCCGCCGAGGTCAAAGCTGAAGTCACTGGCATGATGGTCGAATGAAATACAGGCTGATTCGTCCAGCGTCCAGTCTGTTACACTACTGGCTAGCCTGTCCGAAACCAGAGTAACGTCCACGCTTGATGTTAGTCGGACTCCGCCCTTGATAGTGTCGAAGTTCGGAGAGTCGCCCGTGTTGCACACAGTCAGTCCGCGACGCCGCTGCCTTAGTCTTTGTGTTTCGCATTGAAATCACCTTCTATTATAATCAGCGTTCCGGTAATAATGATGAGTAATCTGGACATCACATCCATTGTGTTGCTGGTGTCCAAGTCCGGCTCGATGTACACCGACGCTACTATGATGTTAAACGACCGCGAGGTTAAACGAAGAGTACTGAGCTAGTCCGAAGGCACTAATGGACGACTGCTTGTAAAGTATGCACGCCTTGACATGGCCGCCGGACGCGTATTGAAAAATGTCGATTCCTTGGATGTAATGGACGTCCATTGCTCGTCCAACAAATGCTTCACTTACAAGGGCGATGGAGTGGTCGTTAGATAAGAAATGACGGACGAGCTCACGATGAGCTTCCCTGCTGCGTCTCACGTTAGCTTGAAGTTTGCGTAAGGTTTTATTAAGCATACTTAACGCGCTCAGTGATACGCTGAGTGACTGCTTTAATGCGGGGACAGTGCTTCATCGAGGTGGCGTTCGTGTGGCCCCCGGTCTTTACGTTGTGTGTGTGGCAGTTGTAGCACCTGGTCTTCGAGGCGTCCTTGAATATATCGTCCGGGCATTCCTTGATCGTGTGCTCTGTGGACGCGCATTGGGAGCACGTGTGAACTGTGCTCTTGCACTTGGTGCTCGTGTGGCCCAACTGGAGGCACCTGAAACACTGGATGAACGGGGAGAAGTCGTTCACATGTCGTCAATGTTGACTCGTCAGAGGGCGACCATACTCTGGCGGACGACTGGTGTGACCTCTAATACTGCGTTGTAAAGGCGATCATTTCTGTTCTTCCTGACGAAGCAAAGCCGGGCGTTCGCGTCCGAATTGACGACCTCCTTAACAGTAGTGTTGTTGCGGACGACCAACTCACAGACCTCCTTTTCTCCGACGTCCTTACTAATGAATTTGAGAATAATCATTGGACGCAGCCGTTTGGCTTCCTCAGCCTTGAGGCCACTGACGGCTTCCGTCCGTTTAAGGGTGGCGACGCGTTGAGCCACAGTTTCGAACTCTATGCGTATTTTGTTGTTAGATACCGGTTGTACACGTGTCGGTGCGAAGTCTGTGTCCCGGTAGCTAACCGCTTTCCTCCAAGTATCGATCACTTCGTTCCAATATTTTGCCACAGGTCTCGCTTCGCGGAGCAAAAGTTGAGCAAAACTATGCGACTGTTCACTTTGATTGCTGAACAGCGAATGGTATTGGAGGTTTATCATAAATCGATTTGCTAACCACACTATCGTTAAAATAAAATTCAATTAAAATAAAAAATTTGCATATATGTCTCCCGGGCACATACGCAGAAATGATCAAGTTATAATTTTTCAATGATTTTCTATTAAAGATTCTTTATTGTATCTAATAAATTATAATATTGAATTTATTCTCTATTATTAATTTACAGTTTGCTATTGTTTTAGAAAAGTGTGAATTATATAAATGATTATAAATACTGTCGATTTTATTTTTCAGTCTTATAATTTTTTAACTGATTTTTCATTAAAATTTTAGAAACTGTACACACATATTTTATTGAATATTAAAAATTATATATTGCATATTGATTTTTTTCAACAATTACAAACTGTAAATTATAAATAGAGTACAAATTTAATATTATCATTTATTAGATAAAATAAAGAATCTTTAATAGAAAATCTTTGAAAATTATAACTTGTTCATTTCTGCGTATGTGCCCGGGAAACATATATGCAAATTTTGTATTTTAATTGATTTTATTTTCAAGATAGTGTGGTTAGCAAATCGATTTATGATAAACCTCCAACACGGAGTAAGTCACCAACTAATTAATAATATCAAATAAAGCCATTCACTAAAATTAATGTCTACTAACTGTTCATTTTTAAGACAAAGGCAATGAATAAAAATAATAAAGGAAAACAATTAAGTTTTATTTCAATAAAAAGGTACCATTTAACAATATAGTGCAATGTTAAATTGATTCTAATATTGATATTTATGTCAATTAAATATGATTGAATTTTATAAATTCCAATAAAAATAGGCCATTCTGCATGGATGGGCACAAAATTCATTATTTTTTTAAAATTTTCATTAATTTAAAACTTTTAGATAATAATCTGAAATCTTGGAAAATTAAAACTATAATTATTCATAAATTGTAAAAATTAATTTTAAAAAATAGAATAATCAATTGTTGAAAGTTGATTTAAATCAAATAAAACAAAATTAATAACTCATCATCTAAAGATATCTTCTGCATGTATACAATGATGGCTATTAAATCGTTAACAATTTAAATATGCTAAACATTCAATTAATTCAAGTATATTTGATTTAAGTCCCTGTGCACTTTGCAATTTGGAATGACCTATTAAATTGAACATTATGACATAATTATTAGAATAAACACTATAATTAAGTAAAAATAATTAAATAAATTTTAAAAAATTCAAACGACTATTTTGCAATTAGGTTAGCTTGGAAGTTTAAACAAGAATGTATTACAAACATCATAAATATTATAGGTGTATTTCTACTTCCCCAGAAAAGAATTGGTAACATTTATTTTGAACAGAAGTGAGATTTTACTCCATTATTCCAGTGTCATTTTTGCGAAATTTAACTGATTTTAGATTCAATTGCATTTTACTTTATAAATATTGATATCAGTTGTTCAAAATGGCATCTTTGATGACGGGTGCAAAACAGGAATAACCAAGGTAGCCAAGTCTGAGGGTATGGGACGAGGTATTTTGTAAAATCTCAAACTCAGAGAAGTATTTAGTCTATTCCACACCTTTTTAATACCCTTTATGCAAATCAAGGGTAGCAAATAGTAGTAAGATCTAAATACTTCTTCCTGAGTTTGAGATTGTACAAAATATTCCCCTGACATTTTTTGTAACGGAAAAATATATTTTATTTTTACATTACTACCTCTTTGCGATTTTAAATTTCAGGAATTGATAACTACCCTCGGCATTTTAGAAAACAAAAATTAAAAATAACTCTCTTTATACTAATCTAACTCGACTTATTCGCCTAGCGCAAACAAATCTATATTCTCCTATTCGTCGAAAGCAGAGATATTACTTTCATTTCGTTAACATATGTGCATATTCAAACTTGTTTAATTTTGCATTTCATTAAGACTAATAATGAAAATTTAAAATTTCAAGGAAAATAGAATTATTGAAATTAAAAATGAGCGAAATTAATACATTTGATTCAAACAAATGTTTGCCAAACAATTTAATTGTAAAATCAGCGGAAAATCATTTGTTTAGAATTGGTTTATGTCTTAACAGAAATGAGTATAATATCAATAATAATCAAAGACGAAGTTTTATACACAAACCTATTATAATATTAATAGTAATGATCTTTATTTTGATTAAAGTAATAATTAATTTGTTTGCAAATGAAAATTCATTTCTATTAATAATTTTTGGTGATTTCGCACACTTTTATGGAATAAAATATATTTTTAATCAAATGCTTATTTTAGGTGTAATTCAAGTGATTTGTTCACAACTACTCTCTTATTATAATTATATGAATGGAATAAAACCAACATTTCTTAAAGTGTTCGAAATGATGTCGGGTTTGCGATCGCCTAAAAGTATTGGTCTCACAGATGAGGGGGAAATACAAAAATTGGTTGAACTGACGCGATTATTATTTAACATTGCTAAATTCAATAATGAGAAAATTGCTCCATTGTTTCCGATTGGTTTATATATTCCTTATCTATTGAGTGTCACGATTAGTGATATTATAGTGTTTGGTATTCCCAACATTGCATTATTCATTGTATTTGCATATTATTGGTATAATTTTTTCGGTTATCAAGTGATTTATTTCTACCTATTGTGCAATTATTTGAAAATTAAAATTAAATCAATTAATAAATTAATTAAACATAAGTCTTTAATGAATTCAAATATTAATCATTCAATTATTTCAATACACAATGAAATTAATGAATATAACACTCAATTCTGGTCAAAGTTTTTGGGCATAGTTTGGTTAACACTGGGAAGTATATGTGTGCTCTTGCTATATATGATTTTATACAAACCCCTGACAATGTTCTATAAAATGTTGTTTTGTTATTTCTTTTTTGGTATATTATTGTTATTTTTATTCCTAATATTCATCGCTTCTTCAGTTAATTCTGAAGGGAATAAATCGTATAAATTACTGAATCGTTCATATGTTTGTAATTTAGACAAAAATATATTAATAACCAAATTAAAAGTAATTTAACATTTTCAAATT
>JAQFXN010002180.1:0-13254 GCA_034693365.1 Liacarus xylariae
TTTGTAAATTATGTGCTATTTATATGACGTTATTTCTATTTTAGTGCTTATGACCCCTTAAGGCACTCGAGTGCTTGTGAACTGATATGTATATATTTGTTGTCATATTTAGGAAATTTGTTGCAGAAGTGCATCGGATCTAAATCTGACAATATTTGTATTATTTGAGTCTGAATTGCATTGAATATCACATACAATGGTATTTCTGACATCGCTGTGCATGAAATATATGCCCCATTGGTTCCGAAAACCCAATAAAAGGACTGTATATTTCCGAAGAGTAGCTCTCTTTCGGTTGACTGCCGTATGTCTTAAGACAATAGTCTGTTTTGATATGTCATAAACCGAGTGTCTATTGCTTAGGCATTTGGCAATCGGGACCGGAATTGTTGGAAGAATGCCGTCCGGAAGTGGACTAAAGTGCAAACCTATAAACCGCAATATCGGCGAATCAGGACTTCAATGATTTCGGACTTGTATTCACAAAGAGTTTTAGGCGCTGTTGAAGAGCACGGATTCAAAATTGAACTCTTTCTGTCTTCTCTGACCAAAGTATTTGTCACTCTTTTATAGACAATAGTTTGTTATTCAATACAATAATTGTTATGAAATAGTGTGGACTCGAACTCAACCGAAAATCGTTGGCAAATATAGCCGTTTATGAACCGAAAACTTTTGAGGTTTTCTTTAGTTATTTTGAAATTTATTTCTTAATCTCTATTATTTCGTTAGAGTTTAGTGAATTTGGCCAAAACTAAGTTTAGAGAAGAGGGAGATTCAGAAGAGGCCAAAAACACCAAAGTTGTCGACGGATTCATCACTCGAGGAATGCTTTGAATCTAATTATCTTTATTACAATAATATATAAGTTATAATAAAGTGATAGTAAATGCATTCAACACTCAATTAATTGAAAAATCCAGTTCTCCTTGTATTCAACACACACTCAATTGTTCTAAGGTTTAAATGTATTGAATGCTAACTTTTGTAATTGTAATGTAGTGTTAGTCCATTAAAGGAAAGAATAAAATCAAATATTAACAAGTTTTCTATTATTTCTTCAAATAATAAGACCCGACTATAGATATTATATTTGCAATAAGCAGTGATGTCGAGGGTCCAAAGCATCAGGGGGTATATTTTCGATAAGAGCTTAGGGAAGGGAAAAATGGAAGATTTTGTCAATTTTTGGCTAAGGGGGGGGGGGGGGTTCAAGAAAGTCTTATTTTACCACAACATGTTTTTAACGCTCAAAATTAGTCTATTTATGAATTTTAATACAAAATTAATTAAAAACGAGTTTATTTAGTGGTTTATATACTTTACAACTATAGACTGATTGGAAAGTCAGGTCCCATTGTTAACAGCGTGCGATAGGCTATTTAATGCTTTTTCATAATTTAGAACTTTGTTCTACGATTTCTTGTGAAAGAAAGAGTCATAAGTTTTCGGGTTTTATTAAAATTAATAAATTGAGACAAAATGAATAAAATAAGTGCAGATCAAAGCCCGTATAGTATTGATGAAAGACTGACCGCTTGTGTTTGGGTTCACGACAGACATATAAATGGCAAAAGTATTGCCGAAATTAAAGTTGACTTTTGCGTTTTAAAAAGTTGAGCCCCTGTCATAAGACATTATGAAAATGGGAAGAGAAGGCAAACAAAACAGGTTCGGTTTTAGATAGTCATAGCAGTGGACGACCGAAAGATGAAAATTCAGAACTAATGATTTAATTTTATATTTAAGTTTTTCCATAATTACTATTTTTTTATGTAAAACGTTTTTATATATACTGTACTTTATATTTGCGAACAAATATAATAAATTTCTAATACTTTTATTCAATGCAATTATCAATTGAATAGAAAATTTTCCGAAAAAGTAGTCTATTTCTAAAAATGTGAGCAAAACTAATCGCGAGGTTTTAACCTTAAGACTTTCCAATCATACTACAATGTGTATCGCTGAACGATTATACATCGAATATGCTACAAGAGATTATCATTTAATCTTTTTGTATTATTAAAGGTAGAAAGTGATAAAATTTATTATTTAAATAAGGGTTGACAAAAAATATTCAAAAATGTCATTTAATAAGTTAATACAAAATTGATCTCGATTTTTGAATTTTTTTGTCAACCCTTTACTCATTAATTGAAATTTATTTCTCTCTACCTTTAATAATATAAAAAGATTAAGAAATAATCTCTTGTAGAATATTCAACGTATAATCGTTCAGCGATACACACTGTATAAGGGAGTGAATGGATTCCCTTCAAGTATGGGTCCATTATTGACGAACTTTCAATCCCTTCCCTTTCCCTTGGGATATATTTAGATTCCGTTCCCTTCCCTTTCCCTTAAGGTAGTGGGAAGGGAAGGGAATAGGGATTCCCGTTTCGCATTCTAGGTTATATAGTTATTAGAAAATTCAAAACAATTAAAATGTTTTATTATACAAAATACGAATCAATTTAATAAATAAGTCAAAACAAAACAAAATCTAAAATCAATAAAACTTTTTTGTCAGAACAAAACAATTTAATTGCAAATGAAATCACAAATCATGATCTCGGGCACTTTCCCATTCTTGCAAGCAGAACGAGCCAATAATACAAAATTTAAATCGCCTTTTTTCGGCTCCTCTAATCATATCCTCTATTGTCTTCTATAGTCTGTTTCCCAAAGTCTCCTAATTTTTCATTCTCTAAAACTTTTGTTTAGAAATTTGTTGTGAATTTTCTGATACATATGCTATTCATTAATCTCAATAAATTATTGTCAATACTACTGTAACTGTATATAAAGGCCTCTATTTATCTACATTTGAGTTCTGCTAAAACAACCGACAAAAGGAGTGATTCTTTTAAAACCCAAAACCCATTATCATTGTTATCACAAACAGATTTATATCATTTATATATTCGGTAATTAAAGAGTGCTTTAAATTAAATTCAGTTTTATTTAAAAATTTAAAACAACATTTGATTTGTTGAGTGACAAACACTACTTAAGAGTTGGGCTGAACTCTAAAATTATAAGAGCATAAGAAGAGATGAGATATCTATATATGATATGTCTGTTTGGATGCCATATATATTGCAAAGCAATTTCCGTAATTCTGAGTCTAAATTCATTCTTTCCATTTAGTAGTGTTAAGTAATTACGCGAAACGAAACAAAATTGAGATTCAGTTTATATATTATATTATATTCTAATAATGTATTCCATATTTTATAAGAAATTCAGTTAAACTATAGATAAAAAAGGGAGAAATTTATTCACAAAACATATTCAATGAATTGAATTGAAATGAAATGATTTATAGCTTGTGATCGACTCGACTCTCAAATTTAGCCCCAAATGTGTGACCGAATATCGCAGAGAATATAAATGTGATGTCAAGTAGAGGTTGGATGTGATGTCGATCTCCTTCTCATAATTACCGTACTTTTCAAGTTTATGGCTTTACCCAAATGTATTGAAAATAAGGACCAGTAGTTGAAGAGCATCTCTCTCTCCCTCTCTCTCCCGACTCCTCGTGAGTGAAACGTCCTTTTGTTAGGTTTGCTCTCTTTCTACGAACCATAAAATGCTTGGAATATGAATTAGCACTGAATGACTAACACTAACTACTGGTTCTCTTGTTTATTATCCATCAGTTCATATACCGGTGCATTAGTACTGACTGTATGTGTCGTTTAACCATTTATTTTATTCTCGATTTTTATTTGCGATTCCTTGCGCTAAACGTTATTAACGTTGCGATTCATTTCTCGCACTTTTTAAGGGATTTAGGATTACGTGAGACCAGTGCTGCACAAGCATTGCATCAGTACTGCAGTCATGAGTTTTATATGTGTTAGTCTAAAGCGGAGGGGATTTTAAAACCGCAAATCCTTATTAAATGAGCAAAAAGTTAGAGATATATAACTGAAAGAGAGTTAGAATTCGTTTAGAAGATTGGGCTTAAACTGGAAAACCTGTGATAAATGAGTCACTGCTATAAAGTTCATTGTCGGATGACTTACGGCTTGGCCTATAAATCAAACATTTTTTATTTCAAAACTTAATTCTCATTCCTTTCCATTCTATTCTCTACTCTTTTATATTTTATTTAGACGTCTTTTATCTATCGATTCGTTTGTCTTTATTCACACATATATTCTCTGTTTGTCTGTCTTTGAGATAATAAAAAATATTGAAGTTTTTTTATTTTTATTAAATTTCAATTCAAACAGCGATTGCAATGGTATAGCACTGACGAAGACATAAAAATGTGCAAATATAAGGGAAAGTCGGATGAGTTCTGTCAGAATTATATTAGAGTTTTGGCAAAGAAGTCAGAAAATGGTATTTTCGTTTGCGGTACTAATGCTTTTCGACCCAAATGTAGACAATATTTGGAAAATGTAAGAAATGTCAAACACTCTATGCATTCCTTTGACAATACACTACACAATAGAATACAATTATAGTCTAAACTAAACTAAATATAATGTTAAACACATTAAGTCATCGCTTTTATACCTATTATTATATCAAATGAAAATCAATTTTAAAGCAAATTCTTTATCTTTTTATTCCCTGAATATTATCAGAATTTAGAGTACGAGTTGGTTAACGAACAATCAGGAGAGGGGTTGTGTCCCTACGACCCGACCCACTTGTCAACCGCCACTTTTTTCGGTGAGTTTAATGTTGGTTTGAATTTTTGTCCAAACGATTGTCATTAGTTTTAATAAGTCTTTAGAATCATATAATGAGTTTGTATTACATACACAACTGCAATGTCTATTATTTTCGTTATACTCTCTAAATGTTGTTCTTTCCGTCCAATAATTTTCTCCTAAAACTACAAAACAATAGAGTTTAAAACAATTGCCAAACACTCTATTATTTGCTTAATATTTGACAATTCCTTCATTCACTTCATTATTTAGAAAACTTTTATCTAAATCTTGTCTCAAAATTCTTTATTTTCTTTCTATTCGTTATATTCTTTTCGTAAAATTGTTTTTTTTAATATTATATTTTCATAAAAACAAATTGACTTTTCATAAAAATCTCATTAAAAATGTTTTAAACATTGCTTTTCTTTTTTTTGCTATTCATTTCTGTCAACAATTAAAGGACTGGTTAAGGAACGTTCAGGTATTGTCTCTTTTATATGTAAAAAGTTTGCATTTTTTTAATAAAAACATAAGAATATAGTTTAATATTATCTGAAATGAGTCTAAGGTTTCTCTCAATCAGAAGTATTTTTCTCTTTTGAAATACTTTCTCTTTCTTCGATATAAAGTATTGAATAACTTATAGAACAATCGAATAATTTGTTTCCTGTATTTGATTCCCAGTCTATATTTGAAACCAAAGAATTGTGTATTTGAGTAAACAATTGAACGTTTATTCGGTTCCAAACAGTTTATATTCAAACAAATATCTCATTACGTCTAACATTTCATTCTGGTATCCAATAATAGAGAGCAACCTATATGTGGCAACTGTGGCCGGTTTTAATGGCGCCGATCCTCTCATATATCGAACTCCATTACGAACAGAACAGTTCAATCCAAAGCATTTGAATGGTATGTATGACTCTGTCATTCTATAAATATATACATAAGTGTAGAGCAATTCAACGCTTTATTCATTTCAATGAAATACCATTACATTTAATGTGAAGTAATTAATCGATTTATTATACTTTCATTAGCGCCCAGTTTTGTCAATTCGTTTCCGCACAGCGAACACGTCTTCTTCTTTTTCAGAGAAACCGCTGTCGAGTACATCAACTGTGGCAAAACGGTCTACTCCAGAGTGGCCAGAGTCTGCTCCAAAGACAAGGGCGGACCCCATAAGTTCAGGTGTGTTTTGATTAGGAAATAAATTCTTGAAATTCGGTTTTTAATTAAATTCATTTTCAGAAATCATTGGACGACATATGCAAAGGCACGACTCAACTGTTCCATTCCGGGAGAGTTTCCCTTCTATTTCAATGAAATTCGTGAGTTTTGTCATAATTTTAAATCATTTCGTTTGAAACGTTAATATCTGTGCAATGTTTGAACGACACAGAGTCGACTACAGGAATGGTTAAAGGCATATATGGCGGACATAACGCACAACTTGTTTATGGCGTCTTCACTACTCCTTCAAACAGCATAAGTGGATCAGCTATCTGTGCGTTTAAAATGGAAGACATTTATAAAGCATTTGACGGTCCCTTCAAAGGTCAGGAGGATATCGATTCGAATTGGCTTCCAGTGCCGACATCTAAAGTTCCAGAGCCTCGACCGGGTGTTTGCGTTAATGATTCGCGACTTTTGCCTGAAATGACCTTAAATTTTCACAAAGAGCACACATTAATGGATATGTCTGTGCCTGCGTTCTGGAGCGCACCCGTTGTCGTTCAAACCAGTTTTAAGTATCGGTTCACTCACATAGCAGTGGACCCACAGATAGAAACCGCTTCCGGAAAGACATTCGATGTGTTGTTCATCGGCACAGATGACGGTCGGGTCATCAAAGCGATCAACTCTGCGAGCGGAGCACTCAGTGGTCATCACTACCACAACTCTGTGGTTCCGGTAATCATCGAAGAGGTGACAGTGTTTCCAATCGGGACTCCAATCACTAATTTGTTGGTTTACCACACCTTCTATGAGGCGAAGCTATTAGTCGTTTCCAACAACGAAATCAAATCAATAAAACTCTATCACTGTTTGGCCAAAACGTGTGGCGAATGCGTCGCACTTCAGGACCCGTACTGTGCTTTTGATTTACAGCGTCAACAGTGCACTAGCAGTAGGTCTCGCTTCTGGAATCGCGACAACTTTGTCCAGAATGTAGAGGACGGGTGGGATCCGCGCTGTCCCGACGGCCGACCACCGCCCACAGTGAGCACTAACCGAACGCCACCCCACCATCCCTTCACCAATCCATTCAACCCTAAGGACATGGCGTCTGAGGACACGCCCACTGATTTGGCGACAACAGAACAAACGCCGATATACAGCGGTGAGACGTTCGCACTGGCAGTGGTGACAAGTGTGGTCACATCACTAGTTGTGGGCTTTATATTGGGCTATATATTCAGTCGCCGGTGCCGTAAAGAGGACCCTAACGTGTGTTCGCCTTATGACGACCCGCACCAGTATTTAGATCACCCGTCGGACACATTCCCAACTCAGCCGCCGGTGAGCGCAAAGCCAATCAATTTAGTGCTTAACGTCCCGCCCAAGAGTGCAAAAAACGCCAACTCGTCGGCCGACAACAAACCCATTCAGAAGGTGAAGAAGATTTATTTGTAGGCCTCAGAGCCCACAATAGATTCCTCGACACCAGTGACTCGTATGACTCCGATTACGAAGATATTAGCGAACTTTGACTTCGAATGAGGAGGAATGGGATCGAAATTATTAGTGTTGTCTTCGCCGACAGTAAACATAGAAATTTGTTTTTATACTAAACAAAGACTACAATTGAATGAAAACTTTAATTAAATTGCTTTGAATTGAATGCAAAGCAAAGCAAAGCTATGCATCAAATATACAAAACATTATGCAATGAAATGATTGGATATTTAGGCAAATGTTATGTTTTATTAGCGACTCTTTTATTGTATATTTAGTGCTTCCGATTCGAAGGGAAGAGAATTAATTGATTTTAATTAATGGAAAACTAAGTCAAATAATTGTACGAAACCTCACATTAATTCCAAATTAAGAATATGTGAAGTACTTCGAGACAAAGATGTGTTCGTTTCATCTGTCGCTTCATTTGCTCACAAGAATTCATTTTTAAATATCATCTCATAATCACATCATTCAATGTTTCATATAATGAGAAATTCTGTGATTTTTTGTTAATTTTAGAATTTTTTGAAATGATTTCGAATATAAAAATTATATATAAATATATTTATTTGAAAATATTGTCGCCAAAAGAGTTGCGACACTTAATGCTTCGATAAACCAATTAAACCAATCTTTTAATTCTACAGAAAAAAGCAATTGAATGCCAAAATACAGGACAGGGTTTACATCAGATTACAGTCAATTGCTTCCAGTTTTTTGTTTTTATTGCTTTTAATTGATTTTTAAAAAAATAAGATCACATATCGATAAATATTAATAATAAACAATTTAGAGATAAAAATATTAATTTACAACGAAATACGAGTTTTAGTTTAATTTATTAGCTTTTTATTCACATTTTTCACAATTTATTTTCAAATTAAACCCCTTTTTTTGCAAAATACAGAAATGTATTTCATTGAATAGCTATTAATTATTTAGAAATTTATTGCAAACTAAAGCTTTTAAAATGAAAAAAATTAATTTAAATAAAAGTTTTATCAATACATTATTTATAAATCTATTAAAAGACACTCGAATTGCACTCCAAATAGAAATTGTAAATAATATATATATTATATTATATGAGATCTTCATTAATGACATCTCAATGCAAATGTCAAACCGCTCTCTAAATAAAATAAGATTTGAGTTTTTAATTGTAAGTGATTTTTGATTGTAATTATAAACCAATTATAAGATCCAAATAAATGTACAATTGATTAGTACATCATATTATTGTAATTGTGATGTATTTGTATTATAACTATAAGACTATTTAATTATACATAAAATATATTATTATTTAAATTTTAATAAAACTGAATGTGGACTCAGTCTTGGCTTAAATTACATTTTTTTCAAAATCTTAAGATTTCATGTTATGTGTGTCATGTCATAAGTGTTGTACACTTTTTTTTAAAAAATACTCAAAGGTCTGACTTTTAGGCTGAAAAATAATGAAACCGTTTAGTTATTATCTGTATATTAGGGATGGATTGGTTGGAATCAATTAGAATTCATGGGAACTAAAAATCAAAAGAATCAAAAATCGTTGTATGAAATGAACGTCAAATGAGGCGAAGAAATGCCTCAAAGCATTCAAACGCTTCTGATTCTCAGTTTATATAGCGCTCGAAGTAATTAATTTATATTAAACTTGAATTACATTTATTTGACTCTAAGCTTTCAGTTTTCTGAACTGTTCTTATATTCCGGGGGCTATTCTCACTCGAATTCTTCTGTTCGCTTGGATTTAAAGGACAAAATAGATTTCGTCCCAAATCTTATTGTATAAAAAACATAACTAAACTAAAATCTGAAAACTCATAGCTTCTAAAAGTTATATTCGTTTATAAATTAAAAATGTTTTCTATTACTGAAAGTCAAAAATAGCATAAAATGTAAGCAAAAGTTTATAGAAAACTCAAAAGAAAGAAAAACTGTTATTGCATTGCATTAACTCATTCTTGTTTATGAAGTTTAAAGGAATAATCGTTTGGATCTGCTTTTCTATTGAATACAAACTCGTAAATTATGAAAATATTGATTTTATGCTAAGATTCTGTAATCCTAGAGAAACAGTTTATCTCAGCTTTGGCAATATTTCAGACAAACACATAAGCCATCGGCGACTGAACAGTAAAACTAACATAAAATATATTATAAAATATTAGAATTATATGAAAATTTCACTTAATTAATGATATTAGCAATTAATTTCATAAACACATCAACAGAACTGTATAAATAAATTAGTTTTAAATATTTTAAATACTTTTATAAATTATTTATGTCATAAAAATATTTACTTTTAAACTCAATCTCAATACTGAGATTAAAGCAAATATGTGCAGGCTAAAAATTGTGTTAGAATGTCATTTTTCATCTAGAGCAAAGAAAATCTACGTAATACGACATAATGTTAAGCGATTTTCCAATTTTAGGAACTCTATTGGTTACCCATAACCATTAGATAGAAATATAAAGGAATAAAGGAATACGCTTATTTTATGTCAGTCTTTTTATTATCATGCTACTTTTTCATATGAAAACTGAATATGTTCATTTCTAACCTATTATTTCAATGTGTCAACAAAGAGTAACCAAATGTTTTTTAATTAATTCAAAACTATTCTTAATTTGACATAAATTCGAATATTAGCATGTTTGGTTAATCTTTGGTAACACATTGAAATAATAGGTTAAAAATAAAAATATTGATATGAAGAAGTAGCATGAAAATAACAAGACTGACATAAAATGAGCAGATACGTGCTCTGAAAAAATTAATTAGAGAAATTTAGAAATAAGTTATATAACAAACAAGTTATGTGAACTTGAATGTTGTATATTTTAGTTTTTCAAACCTGTATAATTTCGAAAATTTTTACATATTTTGTATTTTACAGATTACTTGATGTTTCTACAAAATTTGAGCCAGATATGAAAACAAAAATCGTTACACCGCCAAGTCCTTTACAATAAATGATTTTGAAATTAATATCTTTTATTAAGATTTTCAAACTTTTTGTTGATTTATTTTCTGAATCATCTTTTATTATTTTTTATGAAATATTCAATTAAATTATAATTGTCTCTACAGAACATTGCTATTCTTAACCAGATAGTTCAGCTTGTTACTGTATTATAGGATCAGATGCTAAAATCAAATCGGGAATACAAATACTAAATCTGGAATATTCGGGAAGAACCCTTCATATCGAGAAAATACCAACCTGTTGTTTTAAGTCCATAATAATCCATTTGAACAGTATAACAGTTATTATAATAATAGAGTCCCCAACACTCAAGTTTGCAAATAAATATTGAGAATTTCCGAGATTTCCTAAGTTTAATAATCAGAAAGATGTGATTCATTACGGGTATATGAATCTGTATTGGTGTTAGACTATCTAGATTTTGTCTTATTTCTGTCAATTTCTGTTCTGTCCTTGTACAATATACAGGAACAAGAAAGTAAATTGTCACAATTAATAGGACCGGAAAGAACAGTAATCAGATCTTGTCACTTTTAGGAACTCTGATATTTTTTAACGGTTATCAGTGTACAATTATCAGGGATGCGGAGAGGGGGTACAACACTGAATACGCCCCTGTGATTCGCCTCTGTAGATTGTTCGCTAGAAGATAAATTGACTTTGGAAATGGTCACAGTTTATCTAGCTCATGTACAATTTTCATCTTTGTAATCTAAGAAAAAGGAAATTATAGATTCATTTACATGCCATTGTCCACCCAAATGAGTAACAAAATGGTTCGGAACAAGATATTACCCATTAAAATCTAGGGTTAAGGATAAATACTGATACACAGTTTTGAACCCTTGATTTTGGGAAATTTATCTAAATATTTCGATTAAAACAGATAAGTTGTTGTAACTGTAACCCCCCCCCCCCCTCCAAATGAACCAATTGTGTGAAAGAATATTAAATTGGACTTAATTTTTAAAAACTTGTCAAATTCTTGTTAAAATACTTGAAATTCTAAGGTTTCACTGAAATGGCAAGTTTAGCAGTTTTAGCAGAATTGCTGTCATTTCTGTTGTGGTTCATATGTTTTCAAGCTCATCTCTTTATTTCATTAAGCTATATGTCCTTCATATTTATGCAAATTTCCAATAATGTGAGCTTGGTGGTTTCGTTCTAATGCCAAGAATCTGCCAATAAATTTGAAAATATTTGTTTTTCTTTGGCAGAAATAACTTTTAATCATTGATTAAAATATGAAATTTAAAAAACAAGTGAAACAAAAATTAAGATTAAAATTAACTTTTATTTGAATCACATTCACAATTGTCATGACATCTATGATTTGGAGTCCAATTGCCTAAAGAGTTGGTCGAATAGAAATCCATTGCATAGCTATTCTTCAAACAGTTATTCTTGTCTTTAATTGAGTTTAAGGCCAAATTCAATTCATAGGGAGTGAGGAGTGGCTTAACTGTGAAATTGTTTCCCCAATCAATACTAAGTCGCGGACATGCGATTTGAACCCAAGCGTCCACTTCTTTAAACAAACCCAAGATTTCGGGTTTGATTTCAGGCAATAAAACATTTATTGACTGACAGTTCGTATATTTATTTATATTATTAATTAGGTTTTGTAGTACTTTAGGGCTTCCCTGTCTGCCTAATGTCCCTAAAATCAGACCAAAAACTCCCGAATCGGCGCAAACGCGAGTCGACTCTTCGACTGCTTTTTTCCGAAATGACATCATTTTATTGAAATCATAAAACTCTTGAGTAATCTCTTTGTTATAGGGATTGTATTTGAAAGCTCTGACACTGGGGTTCGCAATCATAATGGCCTCCAAATGAAACCTCCCGTCGGCCACAAAAATAATTGTATTGACCTCTTGTGGTAGTTGTGGCGCAGTACAGCCCAACACTTCGCCGGGAGATAATGGTTTGGACTGAGGGATCACTACTTGAAAGCCATGGTTTTGACGCAATTCTTTTGCCGCCGAATGAATGGAAGTAATGAATTGAATCGTTCCGGCGATCGACAGATAATCGGTTCCGCAATTGAAATTGGATTTAATGGTTTGTATTAAATGCCATAAATCTATTTTGATGTCAACGAAAACGTATAAAACTTTAATTCCATTAACCATTTGGTTGACCGGAACCAGACATGAATGGCCGAAATGGACAATAAAATCGCAGTTCAAAGCATTGGCGGTCAGATCGTCGACACAACACGAGCCGTACGTCACGTCTGGACAAACAGTTATGTCATTAAATGGTTTCAACTAATTTGTTAGCACTCATTGACTCATTGGACACATGTATGCATACCTCCCATAATAATGACATCCATTTGTGCGAACTCTTCAATAATGTCGGCGATAGTGATGGCGAAGACAAAGAGCCCTTCGGGGAACTGAAGGCCAACCCTTCGAGCACTGCATGTCTTTAATCTCCAAATGATTTTATGGATTTCAAAGCTATAGTTATTGGGAAGAGTTGTGGCGATCCTCTGATTCAACACATTGTTGTCTAGTATTTGGTTTGGGATTTGGTTTTGTTTCGTCAAAACATTTTTAATCCGTTTTCTCTCTTCTATTGGTTTCGCGCGAATCACTTGTGGATCAGTTGAAGACATGTTTCCAATCGATTAAATATTTACCACTACTTCCGCTGTATTTGAAGTTCAAATTTTGGACTCAACTCATACTTCAGAAGCGATGAAATGCCATCAAATGATTTAAACCCCTGTTTAGTCGATCACGTGTTTGGAGTGATTGCACAAAAGGAAGCATTGCATACATCACGACTCGGGTTCGACCTAAGTTCCCTCCCGGAATATTCCCAATAAATTCCCTCCCGGAATATTCCCAATAAATTCCCTCCCGGAATATTCCCAATAA
>JAQFXN010002181.1:0-13254 GCA_034693365.1 Liacarus xylariae
ATGCAATCTTTCAATTGCGTGAATTATAAATATTTCTGCAGAAATTATCGGCCAATGAAGTAGAAGAAGAAGGGATTTTGTATGCAATATATGTTTCATTCATTTATTGCATTATTTTTTAAAAAATTTTCTTGAATTTTTGTTTTGTTTTGTTATACTATTTAATATGTATTAACACATCATTAAAATTGGATTTTGAATTGCAAATTAACACTGAATTGAGAAAATAAAAAAAAAGACTTCAAATACTGTATTCATTTAATTTATATTTAATATGGAGATTAGTTGTGAATATTATATGCAATACTACAAGTGATGTTCACAAGTTTAAGATTGGTTTTTAAAAATGAATTTACGAATTATTTCACATCAGATGATTCAATTGATATACCAATATTATTATTAGCAAATATTATAATAATACAATTGATAAACCAAGATCACTTCAAAATTTTTAAATAATTTTATAAGTAAAAAATGTTTGAACTAGTAAAATGTACATGATATATTTAAGTGCATTTTGGCTATAGCTAAATTATATAATGTTTTTATAAGTTTTTATTCCTTTTGATAAACTATTATTTTGAAAATATTTTCTTAAATTCTTTGATTTATTACAAGAGTTAGCCAACAATTACTTAACTTAATGCACTCAATTTCATTGCCTGAGATGTAATCTATGATCAATGCATATATGTTTGTGATTTGTGTGAGTTATGGAATGTCATAATCATAATTAAACATTTTTGACATTTAAAAATTTTTACTTACAGTATATAAAAAAGTTACTAATTGGTAACGATATTTTGAACAAGCACTTGTGAACAACATTGTTTTTCTAAAATTGTTCTTGGTTCAAACTTGTGAAAGGTTAAGAAATACACAAAAACTCATTATCGAAAAGAATGAATTAATTCCATTAATGGTACTAATAATTAGTATATTAATGAGACGGTTCTTTTCTAATGAGAATTTCTTTTTCTTCCATTCAGAATATTATATATATTTCAGAATACAGTTTCTGAAGTAGAATCAGAATGAAAAATAAAAATTATAAAGAAAAACTAAAAATAAAATCTTTTATAAATGAAAACCAAGAATTCATTTACGATTAAAACATTGGAGTTCTAGTGAAGACTACAAAAATAAAGTAATTTAGTCTTAAGAGAAGCTAAATTAATTTTAATCGAGATTTTGTTACATAAGAAATCAAAATTATTGTCATTGTATTGAAAACATTTATCATTTTAAGGAATTTTTTTATATTAACTTATATCAGTAATTATGTAGTGGAGGACATCTTCTATAATATATGAGTACATATACTGTACTCTCATTCTCATATATATTGAGACTATCTTTGAATGCTTTCAATTCTATCCAGATTTTTTTCTCTTTAGGCTAAAAACTTCAATCATAGACAATAGTGTAAACATGAGTTATTATACGAATAAAATATATCAAAGTTTATAATCATTCTTCCATTTAAGTTATATTAATAGGAGATTTGATTTGAATTTACAGTATTATACTAAGAGTTGTCATTAGCATTTAAATTAGCATTATATCTATTTGAATTATTAAAAAAATATTAAAATGCCTAAAATGTTCATTTTTACATTAATTGAGAAAGTATAAAATATCGTAACAACCAATGAAACATGTTACCACTACTTTTATACGTTTATATTATTCTATAAAATGCCCTTCCATTTCTGTGAGTTGGCCAACTGTAGGATTCGGCCCCAGGATGTCCAGATGGGGTTCAGACCGGAATACCCCTGCCTGGCAAAATTTGTGGTGAACATTACGACTATGGGCAGATACACCAAACTTTGAGCAAAAAGTGGGAGAAAAACCAAAAACTGGGCCAGGACCAATTGGAGTTGCATATTGTGCTACTATATGTCTATACGTTGCAATGAATTTGCAAAATACCCTTACCTTTCTCTGCCATTGACCACTAGCACGATATTTTCAAGTGAATGTTGCGTTATTTTGTGATCAACTTTCTGCTGATCTATCGATTTTAAGATTATTTCATAGACACACAAGTCTATAATTAATTTATTGAAAAATTGAGTGAAAATGGTTTTCAAAATTGTTAAAAATCATAAATAGCTTTGAAATCAAATTTGCATTATTTTTAAATCATTTATTCAATACAATTAATTTATTTTAATTAATAAATCGACTGAATATATGAATGTTTGTGCTGTTCTTGGCAAATTTTTGGATCAGGGGAGATTTTATACTAACCACAATTGGTTATCCCTAGTTTGTACTACAGTTTATTTGTACTTTATATGCGTTTTAATAATAAATTATTATATTATTGATTAAAATATTTATATAAATTTCATTATTATTCTAAACCAAAACAATTGATTTGAAAACTTTAATCTAAATTTAAATCTCAATCAATAGCTTTAGTCAAAACATTTTTATCGAATTTCTGGAGGTCTTGTGGTCCGAAAGACTTGGGGAGTAATTCATCCAAAGATGTCTTCTCATACGTCAGATCAGGTCTAACCAAATATATTGTCAAATCACTAGAAAACTATTGAAATTAACGATTAAAATGAGAATTAATCAAATGAGAAATTCATTGTTCAAATGAGAATCCAATTCATTACTAATCCATAGCTTAATACTTATGACTAGGACTAGGAAAGGACAGGTCGATTCTCATTTGAAGAGAGTTAGTTATATCAAATATTTATAGATAATTGAGTCAAACCTCACGAATGAACTGTCGACACACACCACAGGGAACTATAAGGTTCGGCGCCGGCATATTAGAGGTAATGGCTATAGCTTTGAATTGAGTGATACCATCAGAAATAGCCTTAACAATGGCTGTCCGTTCAGCACATATACTTCCACTATATGCTGCATTCTCTACATTAACTCCTTGGTTAACGATTTATAATATAAAAAATTTCATCAAAAATATAAAGTAATTGAGCTTTTCTCAAATGGCAGGAGGTTTAGAGAATAGGTTTGTCCAGGCAGAGTTTCTAAAAGCCCTGTCTGGACAAAAACCTTTAAAATATAAATGATACTAAACTTACGAAGGAATGAACAGACATTAGAACTTTTACATCGAAGAAGTGAAAAGATTTAATTAAGATCTTAAATAAGAAAATGGCTATATTTCCACCCAAAACCTGAACTATTGTAGTTTGCCTTTTCAGTGAAGCCCAATTTAAATCATTATATAATTATTATTTAATTTCAAACCTCGATATATAACGCCTCCAACTGTCTCGAGAGCGGCCCCAACAGGAAAGTTACTGTACGGACAATAAGAATGCTTCAAAGCTTCCCGACATTCGGCTAACAATTGCTTTACATTTGGTTCAGACATAACTGCGAATATATTTTATTGACGACAATAATTTGCAATTATTGTAAAATAACATTGTGTGCAATGATTTTTATGTCAAGAGTACTTAATTTAAGACACTTTAAGTTAGCACTCAAGGCTATCATCAATACAGTACTTTATAATATCTAATCATTATATTAAATGACACATCAATTGTGTTCAGATTTTTAACAGTTTTAATTAAGTATACACTAACTTAACGAAATGTCGTGAATTGAAATTAAAAAGGAGTGAAAAATAGCACAACATATCGATAATTAGGGGTAACCAATGGGGGACTTAGCCAAAATACTCTCCAAAGTCTCCATAAAATTACCAAGGTACCCTCTACCCTGTGTTAAAAAACGAAGTGTATTCTAGACAATTGGAAAAAACGGCGCCGAAAGCTCTGTTTGTGGAGAATATTCCGTGAAATTATGTCTAAATTCTTAGAAAAATTACAGAATGTTGCCAAATTCTTGCTAAATTTAGTCAAATTTTTGCTAAATTTGGTCAAATCTTTTAATTTCTTGCAGAATTCATAATAATTTGCCTGAATTCTGTCAAATTTGTTAAATTCTTGCGGAATTAGTCGAAATTCTGTTAAATTACGTCATTTTTAATTAAATTCTGCAAGAATTTGTTGATTGTAGAATACTAAGCTCCTGATTTTGAGTTCATTGGTCACCCCTAATCGATTATTAAATAGGAAAACTTACGTAGCCACCAAATTTAATCTCAGATATAAGCACCAATGTAGGTTCCTCCAGGTATAAAGGCAGAGTAAAGAAGGAGGGGCTATAGCAAAATTCTTAAGTACATAGGGGTATAAACTAACTATGGAGTTAAGACAAATTTTATATAATTTTTTGAAATTTTTGGTCTCTTTTATTCCATTATGTCTAATAATCATGGAAAAGATGTAATTAGTGCTAATGGGAGCTGTGAGGGGTTTAATGGGGGTCTTAAACATCAAAACCTGAAATTGTAAACCATTTTTAGTGCTGATCCATGTGATCAAATGGCACATCAAATATATTTTTGTACACCTCTTCCAAGACAAAAGTTTGCGGTATGCTAACAATTCTTCAGTGGTAAGTGGCCAGCGCCGACCTGATCCCGATGATACTGGTCAGGCCTGTGTCATATATCGTTGAACTCGTCTTGGTATGAGGTTTACAAAAATATATATATTGTTCCATTAATTAGCTCAAAAAAGGTTCAAAAATTGTTTTTGCATGAGTTTTTACATTTTGCACCCCCAAAAAACCTCCTTCCACTTGGCATTAGTAGCTATAATGATTATTTTGCAAATAATTAGCTTATGCTCTTCACTTCTAACCAAAAACCCGATGCTTTTGGTCCCGATTTGATTGAAGTTCGTAGTAAATACTCTACATCTAAATAGTTAATTTCCTCGTCATTTCTTTGGCTCATATTTTACGACACAATACAATAAATGAAATCCAGCACTCGATATAATTTAGTAAAACCTTTAAAAGTGCTTAAATTAATAACTTATCAAACCCTAACTTTTTGTTTAAATCAATCAAAAATTATGCAAATTCAACAAAATTATATCTTGATATCTTTTTTATTTTATTTATTGATTTATTTGAAGGATTATTAAATTCGCCGAGATTAAACCACTTGAAAAAAATCTTCTTCATAATTATCTTATATTTTACTTATTTAGTAAAGATGACTTTCATATCAGTACAAAAGTTAAATGGGATAAAAATAGTATACAGATAATTATTCTGTACTGCTGAGCTTCTAAATGGGTGGTTACTTGGCCATTTATATACAGACGCTATTTTCCATCTTACAAATAAAAGCTTAACCGCGTGCTCTGAGTAATATTTAACTCCGCTTTCGAAGAAAAAGAAGTACGTAGATTCGTTTCCGCCACCCCCACCCCATGAATATTAATTTTTGACAACATATAGTATAAAGATAGTAAAGATAGTAGGATAAGATAAGTCAAGGATAAAGATTATAAAAAAGGCTTCAGAAGTAGGATAAATTCAAGTGTCCAAATATAAGGTATGTCAGAATAATATTTCCAGGTCAAAATCAATGGCCTGTGTATTGAGAGGTTTTCGCAGATTCTGTTCTGACGAAAGCTCAGTCTGACTAATCAGAAGTTCCTCTCCTTGAGAACGAGATTTCTCTGGGAATCGATGGCCACTCTTGTCGGGTCACCGATAACTACTCCTTCTCAACCCTTTGGCTGAGACTATGAACAAAACTCTGATCTGATTCTTGACTTCTTGTCAGAGAATCAGCTATCGATTCAAACTTCAGTTCAAGTAAAAAAATAGATTTTATTGAGTAAAGTAAGAATTAAAAGCTACAAATGTTGTTAACTGTTTGAAAGGCAGACAACAAATGAATATCTGCTTCAGAAATAGCTGAACAGATATTCTTCTGTTGTTTACAATAAAATGCTTTTAACTGAAGAAAAATTGAAATCAAAGAATTTTTATGGAAATGCTCCAACAGTGCTGCAAAGGTCAACACTAATTGGCAAAACTTCTAGACCCAACCCTAAACTAAAAGCTAAAAGCAGCAATAAAACGATTTAATCCCTATTTTGCTGACAGAATGATAGAATACAGATGTGATTTGAATAGAAGAAGAGAAATACTTCTCACACTCGGATCCCTCTTTACTCGGATTTCATCGAAATCCGCAAAACCACAGAATAAAGTAAGAATTAAATTATAATCAGTAAAGAATCATAGTTATTGAAATACAAATATGAATTATAAGAATCATAAAAAATAAAATGAGTCCACAATCTGATGAACATCAATCAACGGAGAGTGCATTTCTTCTGAGTCCGAATTGGCTTCACTTCAGTCTGAAGTGCAGCTGATGGTCTGGTTTCGAGTTCTATCGCTTCTTCTGGTGATTCTGTCCTCTCATACGTCGTGACACCATTGCGGGATCTGTTGGTTAATTGCTTTCTGATAAGAAACCAATAGATTACAAAAATCAGAATAATGCCCACAAATGTTGTACTTCCGATTCCAGTTGAAATCATTCCAGTGCTATACCAGGAGGTGTCTGTAGTGATCGAATCAGTCAGTTCTTCAATTGTATTTCTGTCGTCACTCAAATCCAATAAGTGATTCTTTGGCATAATCTGAAAATTGATTCGATGTGAGAGTTGAGGACTGAAACTTAATTCATTCTGAATGCGAATTTGTTTCTGATTGTACTCAAGCCTTCCAATACTGAATGATTGGTTTGCTGGTAAAGTGAAGACGTAATTTGGGCATTCAATTGGATCCAACGTCTGATATAATTTAATCTTCAGTGTATAGCAATAGATATAGTTTTCTCTGTCGACGTGTTTAACACTTAGTATGTCTTCTTCTATAACTGTTGATTGATTTTCACATCTTTCAGTCTTCCAATAGCTTTTATCCGGTTTGATCTTCTTTTTGTTGCAATAAGAGACATCAGGTCTAAGAATTATCTCGTTAGAGAAGTCGACATCAGTCCCTATCGCAGGCACTATGCAATTCAGTTCCTCATCAAATACAACAATTCTTGGTCCGGCATAACTGTTGAAACAGATTTTTCTTTCTGTTGATTTCTTTACAACAGTTGTAAAACTGTCGGCTCTCAGAATATGTGTCTTCGGTTCTATGATTCTCAGATCAAATTTCATCAGAATTATCTTTTCTTCTTCGTCCAGTGCACAGTCGATTGCTTTGGCATATTTTATTGGACATTCCTTCTCACATGGAAGGGTGATGTTGAAGATTCTTAGGATATGAGGATCTACTTCTCCAGCAGTCCATTTCCTCACGATTTCCCAAAGTGTACTTCTGGTTATTGCCATCTGTCCCCCAAGCTTTGACATAATAATGAGTGCAGTTGGGAGAGTCCGTTGCATCTGATCGACCCTTCCGGCCACTTCGTTAATAAAGACAGAAGCAGTTGAGAGCTCATTCTGCAATCTCTTTAATGCCAGACGCTCCACTTTATCATTGTTCATCACCTGTTTCAAAGCCTCGTTCAGTAGAAGATTTTGATTTCTAAGATCCGCTACTTTGTCTTCCAAAGCAGAAACCTTCACTAGTGCTGTTGCTGATAGTCCTACAGATGTTGCTGCCCCGATTGCTATCGCTCCTAATCCAATCAACGCAGTGATGGCTACCCTTTTATTTCTCCTCGGTTCTTCAGTTATGAACGCATCAGATCTACAGATTCTCTTGATTGGGCGCAGAAAATCCATCTCGAATGTGGTGTTGCACCAATCGAAGAGCTGTTCTTGAGATCCTTCTGGAAGAATTGTCGGGTCTGATAGCAGTTCACAAGGGCTGTGGTACTTGACTGCCATCTTCACTGGTGTGACACCAATCAGTACCGGTTTATCAGTGTTTCGCCATATTATTGGAGAAACCTTATGAAACACTGCATCAGAAGGCACTGCCATCAATGCCAACAGCGAGATTACCAACAGTGATGGACTGTATTTAGCTGCTGGTCTCCCTCTGGTCGAACGTATCGAACGTCTTGGTGTGAGAGCCGGCGTTGAAGTAATTCTAGGCTCAAAAGTTAATTCACTTCCATTAGATCTCACAGCAGAAATTTCATCAGCTTCTCTAACACTACTTAATTGCTGAACCACTGCTTGATGTCCAGTATCTGCTGATCCTGCCTGTGCTTCCAATTCATATATTTCTGTTTCTGACGCTGAATCAGTCAGTGCATTCTCAGATTCGGCTGATGATGTGTCCAGAATATCTCTAGTGTAACAGGGGGTGAGTTTATTTACGTGAACTATTTCTCTGTGTTTCGCTCCTTTAACTCTTTCCACAATATAGTTGACGTCTTTGTATTTATCAACTATACGGTAGGGGCCTTTGTTTTTGTGCACCAGCTTATCGGTCATGCCCTTCTTCCGGGCAGGTTTGTAAACCCAGACAAGATCATTCTTCTTAAACTGTACGTCTCGATGTTTCTTATCGAATGCAGTCTTCTGTTCTGTTTGAGCCTTTGAAATGTGTTCGCCAACGATCTTCCATATCCTTGGCATCACTTCCATCAATGATCTGGCATAAGATTTTGGATCTGCTGGACGGTTAAGAGGTTCACCAGTCATCACTTCTATCGGAAGTCTGACTTCTCTTCCATATAGAGAAGTGAAAGGCGAGAGTTTGATAGTCTTCTGTATACTCGAGTTGTACGCAAATCGTAGCATTGGAAGAAACTGATCCCACGTCTTCTGTGTCTCGTCCACATATTTTGATACCATTTTACATAACGTCCCATTGAATTTTTCATCCAATCCATTAGTAGATGGCTTATAACTGGTTGTCCTGACGTGTCTCGTGTTCAACAGTTTGAACACGTCCTGAACGACATCAGCTAAAAAATTTCGCCCCAAATCTGATAAGATTTCTTCTACTGCTCCGTGACGACAGATAATGTCTTCTACAATGAATTTTGCTGTTGTCTCTGCAGTGATGTCAGTTACAGCTCTGATTTCGGCCCATTTTGTGAGATAATCAGTTGCAGTAAGAATGTAGCGATTCATAGATTCTGATCTTTTGAATGGTCCGATCGCATCCACTCCCACTCGGCTGAAGGGACCTCTTACTGGTATTGGATGTAGAAGACCTGCTGGCATCTGATTCTTGTTGCCTTTGGTCTGGCAATCCATGCAACTCTTGCAATACCTTTCTATATACTTTGCCATCTTTGGCCACCAATACCGCATCCGAATCCTATCTGCTGTCTTTCTGTTTCCGACGTGCCCTCCTAGCGGGTCGTCATGCGCGACATACAGAATGTCTTTCCGCATAGATGTTGGAATCACTGTTAGCAATCTTTGACCAACTCTTGTCTTTACAATCCGGTACAAGATTCCCTTCAGTACAGCGAAATTCGAAAACTTCTTTCTGTGTTTGTTAGCCAGCACCCACTGATTTTCGACTTTGTTAAGAATGTCTTCTAATTTCTTGTCATTCTGTTGTTCAAACATCAGATCATATGGTGGTGTGTTTTCTAACAGTTGCGCTGTCTGTTGTTGTTGATTGTCAACTACTCTATCATCTGTTGCCAGTAGTGCCACAATATCTGTTGGTTCCATCTCTTCTGCTGCAAAGACCGGGTGTCTTGAGATCTCGTCTGCGTCTCGATGTTTACTTCCAGGCCTGTAGACAATTTTGAATCTGTAGTCCATGATGTGCAGTAACCACCGGGCGACTCTCGGAGACGGATCAGGTTTCGTCAACAGACTCCTGTGGTTCACATGATCTGTCACAACCACAAACTCAATCCCATAAAGATAACAGCGGAAACGCGTCAATCCATAGACTATTGCCGTCAGTTCTCTCTCTCCAGACGGGTATTTCTTCTCTGTCTCTGATAACAGTCGACCCGAACAACAAACGATTCTCCAATTCGGGTCGTGCAGCTGCACCAAAATTGCTCCCAATCCGATGTCAGAAGCGTCACACCTGAGTTCAGTTTTCAATTTAGGGTCGAAATGTGCCAGAACCCGGTTTTTAGACAGTTCTTCTTTCAATTTATTAAACGTATTTGTGTGTTCTGAAGTCCAATCGAATCTTCTGTTCTTTTTCGTCAAATCGGTTAACGGCTTAGCAATTGATGAGAAGTTTGGTACCATTTTTCGATAATAGTTTGCCAATCCCATGAATGAGCGGACATCTTTGACACTTGTCGGTATCGCCCGTTCCCGGATCTGCTTCAGTTTGAGCTTATCTGCTGAAATGCCGTCAGCGTCTATGGTGTGTCCCAAGTAAACAGCTCTTGTCAACCCGAATTCACACTTCATCGGATTCAGGGTTAGGTTGGCGCACTTGAATCGGGCGAATACTTTCGATAGCTTATCCAAGTGGTCATCAAAGTCTCCATAACTGTAGACAATGCAGTCGTCTATATAGCAGATAACAAAGAGATAGCTGTAGCCACTTAACACCATATAAAGAAGTCTCTGATAAGTCGCACTGGCGCCGACCAATCCCATTCCCATCATGTTGAATTGGTAGGATCCATCCATTGTGACCACAGTTGTCTTCGGTCTGTCCTCTTCACGGATTGGGACCTGATGGTATCCCTTATTCATATCCAACTTAGACAGAAAGACACAGCCTTTCATTGACATCAGTGAGAGTTCTATGTCTACCATCGGGTATGTATCGAATTCTGTTACCGCATTAAGTCCTCTCCAATCGGCACAGAATCTGAAGCTTCCGTCAGGTTTCTTAACCAGAACCACACCTGATCCCCACGGGCTTCTGGACGGACTGACGATTCCCATCTGCTCATATTCTTTGATCTGGTCTTTGATGACTTGTCGTTCCATTTGAGAACACTTATACGGACCTCGTCGGACTGGACGCGCACTGCCAGTTCTGATCTCATGTTCAATTAAAGTTGTTCTCCCGATTTGATCTGATTTGAATGCGAATCTATCTTTATTGGCCATCAATAGATCCTTTAATCGTTTCTTCTCCTCATGTGTCAGAGTAACTCCCACCAACACCTGTCCTTCTCCTACTTCCATAGGTTCACAACGATCTGTCTTCTCCCGACTCGTTTGGCCATCGACCCGCGCCAACTTGTTACCCGTTTGATCGCCTACTTTCGGATAAACTTTAATCTGTCCGTTGACACCCGAATAACAAATTCTATTTTCAAAAATTTCGGTCTGACCACCCTGACAAGTGGCCATCGCCAACTCCGGAACGGCTGAAGTGATTCCGTCCGAACCAAAATCAATTTGTGCACTATGACCCGAAACCATATTTCGAGTTTGTCCGCACCCGATCGGCCGACCCGTTTGACCAGTGGTCACTTCCGAAAGAATAGATTTTTCGACTTTCGGAAATCTGTCTGTTTTGCTATCCGATTGACTTTGGTAATCTCGAAATCCGACTACCAAACTCCCGTGACCACTTTCGGCATCGGTTCTGGTCAGTTCGGGAAACCCCGCTTTTATCGGTCCATTCGATGCGTCTATGCCTCCGATCGGGATAATTGTCGATTTATCAGTCAACCGTTCATATGTGGCCACCATTGATCCACTTTTTATGTGTTGATCACTATTACTGGTGTTTGTAATCGCCACGTGTGCTGTCTTTGTTTCACACCCATTGCATACACTGTTTGGGATCAGTAACTGTTTCCTGCTGTAGAGGTCGCCTCTGCCGACCACCATACAAGAAACATCTCTCGGATAGTTGGCTAATAGGACATTCGCCATTTTAGTTGATCTGGCCGGAACCGTTACGTCGTCTCTCAAGTGGACACCATTTCCCTCACTGGCATTGCATTGTTTGCAAAATAACGCAAAAACTCCATTAGTGCTTTTCATACCTGAGGTGTTGAACTCCACGCTATTGTTTCCGGCGTTAACCAAACATTTCGTCCTCTTGTTTATATTATATCCGATGATTATCGGTTGAGGCGTTACCTTAACCACCACTGCATCACTGTGTAGTCTAATTGTCTGTCCCGTAGAGTCTGTTAACTCCAATTCAAAGTGAGTTCTTCCAGTAGGTATCAACTCGTCGCCAGTGATGCCACTTATTTTATTGCCGAAATATTTCGTCTTCACGTCCAGACCCATTGCTTCCGCCATATCTTCTCTAATGATTGTGATAGTTGAACCGGTGTCAACCACCCCTTTGAAGGTCTGGCCATTGACAGTGATTTCGATGAATGTCAGATCACTTCTCACACAGTTGTCAGGCCTGCTATGAGTGGCGTTGTTGCATAACTCCTTCGATTCCGCATCCCTGCTTCTGTTGTCGTTGTTTCTGTTCTGTTGATTACCAGCATTGCTGTTCTTAGGGTTTCGACAACTCTTGGCTATATGTATGACTTTTCCGCAATTAAAGCATTTCGGTTTTCCAGATGGCGAACGAGTGTCATCCCTGTTGAATCGCCGGTACTTCCCAAAGTTACCGCTTTTAACGTTATTTCTTTGTTGCGTTGACTTTAACACATTGTTTAATGTGTCATTAAAACTCTTCGTTAGAGTTTCCAAGACTTTGTTGAAGTCCTGTTCTTTCGTCTCTTTCTTGTCTTCCAACTTCTTCTGGAATCGTGACAGATATACTTCTTCCTCCGTGGCCAAGTGCGCGTGGTCGTGTCGCGCCTGTATCTGTAAAGAGCGCTCCACCAGCTTTGCTTTTTCTAATAGTTGGGAAAAACTCTCTGGCTGGTACGGCATCACCTGACCAGCAATCTGTGGGAGCATACCTTCGAGTATTCTTTCTATCCGTTCTTCTTCGCCGAGATGTCCTTCTTTGTCCATTCGCTCTAACAGGTTCATCATAACGAAGATATAGTTGGCCACTCCCTCGAACAGTCCTTGTTTTCTCTTCCGGACCAACTCCCGAAGGTGCTGTTGGTAGCCTGTGGCCAGGAATGCCTTGGCCATCGCTGCCACTATCTCTTCCCACAATCGGAGGGGTGTGTCAGCATTTTTCACGTTAATTGTATACCATGATCTGGCCGGTCCCGCGAGATAACTCCCTATTCTTTCCACCATTTTTTTGTCATCCCATCCGTGGCCACGTGCAGCATATTCGTATTTCTGCAGCCATTCTTCCAGGTCTTGTCCTGGTGCGTTTGAAAATGGCCCCAGACGAAGCTGCCCTGAAGAGATGATTTGAGACGTAATGTGGTCTCCAAATGCTTCTAATCTCTCGTCTAAGACATCAGAATTATGTGCTTCTTCGTTCATTTTATATTCTTGTTCCTCAGTTCACTCGTTCCCGAATCCGATTCGTGCTTATCCTGTCGCGGACGCCAATTGAGAGGTTTTCGCAGATTCTGTTCTGACGAAAGCTCAATCTGACTAATCAGAAGTTCCTCTCCTTGAGAACGAG
>JAQFXN010002182.1:0-13252 GCA_034693365.1 Liacarus xylariae
TAGTGTCTATTCCTAAAAATATGAGCAAAACTTTGTAAATCTAATCGCGCGGTGTTAACAATGGGGATGGACTTATCAGACACACTACACCGTGTCCAAGGCATTTCTCCAATCATAGGATTTTTTTTATAATTTTTATCATTAATCCTCTGCTTTTAGTAAAAAACAGTAATATTGTAAAAATATTGTTTTTTGAAATGAAAGCACATGTCATGTACTCTGAAAGAGAAGTGAAAAGAAAACAAATCCAGTTATTGTGTGGCCAGGGATTGACAATTCCCGAAGTGGCCAAACAATTAAAAGTTGATTATAAAACTGTGAAGAAGTGGTCAGTATCTAATGATTTCAGACACAAATTCAATACAAATGTGAAAACAAAACTCACTCCAAACACAAAACGCCGAATAAGTAATGAAATGAAAGACATTTGCGGGTCATCTTTGAGAAAATGCGCAAAAAAGCTAAATATGAGTAATGATTATAAAAAGCGCAACAAAACCATTTCGAAGACATCGGTCCAAAATTATGTCAAGTCTACCGATTGGGGCAAAATTGCCCGCAAATTGAAGAAAAAGCCTTTATTGTCTAAAAAGAATGTCAAAGACCGGCTCGAGTTTGCTTTAATGGTTCAATTGGACGGGTATTGTGATCAAACACGGCAAGGGATGACACTTCGGGAAAACATTCTCTGGACAGACGAATCGCCGATTGTATTGAATCCAATGCCGAATAAACAAAATACAAGAATTAGGACATCGGCTGAAAATGTTCCTGTGGTCGGAGTCCCGAAATTTCCTCTCAAAATTATGGTCGCCGGAGGAATAACTGCAAACGGTGTAACCGATTTGTATGTTTGCCCGAAAGGGGAAACTATTAATGGAAAAGTATATTCAGAAAAAATTTTGCCGATTTATATGAATGCCATCAATAACAACAAATTAATTCGCAATAAAAGAAAGGCTACTTTTCAACAAGATTCGGCCCATGGCCACAATGTTCGTCCCGTTATCCAAAAAATTGAGACCACATTTCCTAATTCCTGGACATCGGGAATATGGAGTGGAAATTCTCCTGACTTTAATGTGATTGAACACGTCTGGAATGAACTTCAAGAATCGGTGTTTGAACACCCAATTCCTAAAACGCGAGAAGAATTAGTGGTCAGAGTTCGGCAAAAGTGGTACTCCTTAGATGTGAAGTACTTAAAAAAGTTAGTCCACTCCTTCCCAAATCGCATTGAAGAGGCCACAATAATAGTGGTGGACACACAAGCTATTAGTGCCTTAATATTGATAATAAATTAAATTCTATAACTAATTGTATTTCATTGAATTTAAATTAAACTTCATTGATATAAAATATTGGAGAAATGCCTTGGACACCCTGTATATTACTACTCTTCATCAATTTATTTATGCCAATGGTCTCCAATAACAGAATAATATCTTTATATGTCTTATTTATAATGATTTCCTTATTCTTATTCCTAATATTCACCGTTTCGTCAGTCAATTATAAGTCGAATAAATCACATAAACTAATGCTAAGTCTTATTAAATCATTTGTCAAACACAATGTCTATTTATATTATATTAGAATACAGACACAATTAAAGGTAAATTGGGTATTGCCAAATTTATTAAAAGTTTTTTATATTAAAATCTATCTAGATATGTTCATTCCTTTATTTTAATAATTTAACTTTAAATTCTTTAAGTTATTGTCAACAATTGAACGAATGGCTGATAGAAGAGTGGGCTTTTCTTGTTGGAAGTTTTTTACTATCAATTATTTCCGCTGTTATGAAGTATTTGATAACAATTCAATTTTAAATCTTGTTAAAGATTTTAATATTTATAGATCATCTATTTGCTTGTTATATTATTACTTAAAATTATCGAAATAACAGCAGTGTAAAATAAATTATTATTCGAAAAACATTATTATTGACTAAACTAAAAAACTATTTCTGCACTTTCATAACCACTCAACTATTATTGAAAAGGTATCAAAATAGACATTGACAGATATATTCAAGAAATTGAAACAGAAATGAATTATTCTCCCTCTAGTCTAAATATGAATTTATTTATACAATTAATTTATTGTATAAAAAACATTATCAATGAATAAGTAATTAATATTGCATTCTAAAGACTCATGTTGCCTATTTTATACGTTCATAAGTGCCCCTCCAGAGTTTAATAATTGAGAAATCAAAAACTGCATTATGAATTTATTAATATAAGAAATAATGTAATTATCAAGTAAAAACAAGAGTGATCAAATTTAAAATTATATTTAGTGTAAATAAATAATTATTAGAATAAATATAAATACAGATGGTCATTTGTGATAAACAATATAATAAATTATATGAATTAATTATAGCAATTATTTTCTACAAGATTGAATTGAGTTTCTTCTAACACTAGATGTTTAATCCTGAAATGAACCGGTTTTCAGATCCGCATAAAACTATAATTGCACAGCGGATAAGAAGTCAATAACCAGCATGAATTAGAACTTGATATACTTTAATTCTACAATATAATTGATTAACATTTGGGAAATTTTTGAATAGTATGAAAAAATTAAAATGGTAGTTAATTTCGGGTTTTTTTGATAGATTTATTACCACCACCTCCGAAAATATGATAAGCGCCGCCTCAATATAACAACCTACCTACCACCCAAAACTTCTTTGGTATTAACAATATGATTATAGATGCCTCTTCCTGCCTATCAACACTTTCATTTAGTCACCTCCCACCTAATCTTCACCCACCAACCACTCCCCTTTACTTCACCACCATTTATCTACATTCTATTACCTACAACTTGGCTCCAATGTAATGGGAATCTAATACAAATCTATGGAATGGGAGCCTAAGAAATATTTAATTTTTTTATAGGAAAGCGGAATTATGTATATTATTGGTTAATTCTTGTTTTACTATTGAAATATATTACAACATTTTATTTAAAAATTAATTGAATTATTAAATTATAAATTTTGGGGTTTTTAATAATATAAACTCTTTACAATTTATTTCTGTTCATATAGATTGCAACATCTTAGTTTACTGGCTTAATGTTTTTATGTTTGAGTAATTGAGTAATCAATGAACGACACCTAATTTTGTGTTTGAAAAGAAACCTGAGTAATTGATTGAAACTCATTATAACAACATTTTATTTTAAAATTATCTGATATTGAGATTAAGCTCTCGGTCACAAATGGTCAAATGTAAAAAACGTTAAGCTAATACAAAATGAAAAAGTTTAGTATGCACGCAGAAATAAATTGTAACGAGTTTATGTTGAATAGAATAGTATCCAACTTTGAAAGAATTTTATAATTATTATCATTATAGTCTGATGCAGGTTGGGAAAAATAATTTGTCCTTTTAACCCTCTCCCTAACATACGTTATCATTTTATTTTAAAAACGGTTATCATTTAAAATATGAATAAATATTGAAAATTAAAAAATTAATTGCTTGATTAGTAAATAGGAGGGTGTTTTACCAAATCGGTGTAAATTAAATAGGACCATTTTGAGCCATCATATTCCACTTGGAAGTATATTTATCTCTTATCGTCATTGAAGTTGAATTGATTTTATTTTTAACTGATGAGATTATAATTGGGCCACCAGTAGAGGTCATCCCTGTACAACATTCACTGTGAAATTCTACATTCAGTAATTATGGCAGAATTAAGTTCTGTTTCGTTAGTATAGTTTCGCATTGATTGCTCATTTATGCACTCTTTTGATGGGAACCTCGCTATTTAAAAATTCATGAATTTCAGCTGGCATTTAAAAATTATTTACATTCGCATCTCACCGTGCATCGAATTACAATTTCTCCTGCCTCTATTATATGGTTGGAAAAAATAAGAAGATGCTATAAATATGATTTAAAAATCTTAAATCATTTGTCAATATTGAAGTAATTATATAAACTATCACAACCTATCACAATTGTAACAAGCTCATTAGTTCAAAGACGATTCTTTAACTTTTATAATTAGGTTTAAAAAAGTAGGTATAATTTGAGCACGACTTTGCAGCTGAAAGTAAAATCCTTTTGTTCATCTAAATTTAATATTGCATCAACTCCATTTTCTTACTTCTACAAAATCAACTATGTTTTATCAATGAATAGCGAGCTTGTTTATTAAACCTTGAATATTTTTCAAATTTAAATAAAAGATTGGTCACATTTTGATAACCTTGACCATCTTTTAGATATCAGTGTTTCAATATTAGCATGATATTAAGACAAAGACATGCATTTATTGAAACATTTTTCTTCTTTCCCATTAATATATAAAATAACAAGAATGACCATTATTATAAATATCTCCGCTTTTCATTGTATTGGAAGCTGGGAAGGTGGGTAGGATGGGTGGGGGAAACGAATTTATAATCTCCTTTTTCTTCGAAAGCGGAGATAAAAATTTTATTATTTCACTAATATTAAAGAAGAAGTGACTTGCTGGGTGACGGTGTGGAGATGGGCGGTAATATTTTTATTTATTAACAATATATACTGTATATTTAGTTTCTTTAATTCATATTCTCCTATATATTTGAAAGAGTAAATAAAAACTCTAGTGTAAAAATATGATTCCATTTAGAAACCGGTTTAGGAATCTTCTAAACTGATGCGTTTAGGCCAAAACTAGTAGCATCTTATTCTGTTCTAACAACAAAATGAATAGATTGCTACCCTTTTCGTTAATATTAGGCATTGAAGTTTTCAAGTTACATGATTTCGAACAATTTTACAGATGTGGGAAAGGAAGGAGTCTCAGCAAATAGAATTTTATTTTCGCCAAACCAGGTATAGTATTCTGGCCTGTGAAGTCACAAATTTTGTCAAAATTTAACCAGGGAGTGGCGTATTTTGCAATTGTATAAATCTTTAAGAATTTGATTTAAAATCACGTAATTCACCAGAATTTCGACTAATTCTACAAAAATTCAATAGAATTTGACAGAATTCGAGCAAATTATTGGCAAAAATCTTGTATGTCTCTAGAATTTCACAGATTCTTCAAAAACGTGATCTTTGAAGAAATATCCTAAAAATTGCCTAGGTGAGGTATTTCGCGAGCGGCCTAGAGCATATTCGGCCTAAATCAATTTGGCAAATGTATTCCAGCCTGGACCATCCCCTTTCCTCATCCTTGCAAATTTGGAAACTCTGTGATCCTTATATGCTATCCAAATTGATGAATTAATTTATAACCAAACTGGCAATCAGACCACTGGGTTCTTAGAGCTATGCATATAATTATCGAACTATAAATTGAATTTCCTCTTAGTGATTATGTCAAAAATTGACCCTTTGACTCAATTATCTTTAGAAGTTTAATTATATTTATACTATATCTAATATCTCGTTTGATTGTGTTTATTATCTCGGCGCCCCTACTTTTGTTTGTTGTAGTTGAATAAGTGTTCAAATTGAATAACAAACATTCCACTTTCAACCCAATTAATAATTTTTGAGATTTTTTTTGGATTTAAACAAATGGTCGTGGTAAAATAAAAGTCATTTAGAAAAAAGATTTAAATTAATTTAAAAATTTAAATAATAAATCATTACGAATCTTAGGGTGAGAATGACTGGTAGGTCTAGGTTTTAAGCTAGACGTAATTTTTTTTTATAGCGTTCCTAAACAAATCTTTCGCGTAGTTGATTGAATGGGTGTTTGGATTGGAATATTAATAACTTTTGATTAGTATAAGTTGAGGTAAGCAATTAAATCGTATACGGGATTAATGAAACAACAAAATGGGGTGCACTATATTAAGGGATTGGTTTTGGGTGTTCTTCAAATACCAATTAATACTAAATTAAATTGATTTATCTTATGGATGGATTTGGATTAGAGGGAGAAATAGAGATCTCAATAAGTGCATGTTATAAGAGGCGTAAAATCGTGGCAATTAAGAAATAAAAATTTAGAATGGAGAGAGGGAGAGGAACTAATAAACGGATATTTATTATCAAATTGCTTTTATTGATTTAAACAGTAAAAATTTAAAAATATATCGTGAATTGCCTCAGACCTGCTTCTGAATCGTGTATTTTGAATTAGATCTCTTAAGATATAAAAAATGATTTTACATATTTTAAACATTATTTTAATATATTGATATATATATATGATTATATAGATATTAATATTACTGTACTAACAATATTTTGTATAAATGTTATTGAAAATAATTACAGTTAAAGAGTTATTCAATTTATAAATTGTGATTAAAATTATGATTTGCTTTGATTGACAGCATATATTGAAATCTACCTAAAAATATACTAAATGTACTTATATGGATTTAACATGTAAAATCGATATATTGTCTGCTTCGATACATTGATTAGTGCGATACTATTGTATGCGCGGATTTATTAAGCTTGTGTTACGTTGATTGAAATGATTTCATTGATTGTTTTGACTTTTATTATTCGATTCTTTACCAAATAAACCAATTTAGATTTTAATTTTTTTCTTAATTTTATAATTTAGATCTTTATTTTTAATAATCATGAAATAAACTAAAATATTTAAAAATTCTCAAGATTTTAGCATGTTAACAAAATTTTGCTATTTTAAAAATTTTTCAATAATGTACTTGTTCAAAATTAATACTTGTAATTCTTGTAAATTTGTCTTTGATTTTTTGACGCTATGTCTCCACAATTTACTAAATTAAATTGCATTTCTGAATTAGTTGTTATTGCATTTTTGTAAGAACAAAGTATTTTTATAATTGAGATAGGCATAAAATAGAATAAAAAAGTTGAAAAATTTATTTTTAGGTCTAATCATAATAAAGTTCATCACACTCCTACAGATCCGGGTATACATTGTAAAAGAAAATTTCATAGTATTAATTAAAATACAAATAATTATTTTGAATTTTAATACTGAATCAAAATAATTTTGCCTGATTGGCCATAACATTTATCATTTAAAATTAAATATTACTTTTTACAATAGTTTTGTACAACATTTTTCTAAATGATATTTACTTTACAACGATCATTTTGTTAATTCTAAAACAAATATCAAAGGAACTTTACAATTAGGATTATTGATTTGTCCTTTGATGATATTGATTTGTTACAGCATACAAATGAGAGAGGACATGTCAAAGATTACATTAAAATTTTAAAAAATAAATTTTTCCGACAGGTGGGCCGCCCTTTGGGACAAAATTGAGTTTTTTGGACCCAAATAAAACCTAAACCCCTCATACTAAAGCGATGTTCAATACGTCGAATTTTAAAGATATATATGTTTATTAAATGATTAACTTTTGATGTGTATTCATTTTTTCAGAGTCAAATAAGGGGCTGAAATATTTATGATTTTTTTAAAAATGTTCTGTATGTGAATGTTAAATTTTTATTTCATTATTGGATTCTACCCCAAAAAATACATATCATATAAAAAATTCAGTAGTTACTCCTCCAATAGTTTTTTTCTAATAATTATTGAAATTTTCACATAATGTTAACCTATAGAGTGCGCTGTTAAATATTCAATTTCATCACTATAAAGTATTTCTTAAACGATAGAGGGCATCTGAGCGCAACGATAAAGAATATGATATACTTTGCTTATTAAATACAAACCTGGCAAGTGAAAAACTTTTGTCAAAACTGACATGGTAAACATCCATAGTTGTCATTTTGTGACAAGTACAGATAATGAATTTTATGTTGAATATATGCTAAAACAAGCCGAGAAAACTCATCTTAATTATAATTCCTTGACCGTCTTAGATCATTAGTTAGTTTTATTTTTAAAAAACTTTTAAAATAAATTTTGTAGTTTATGAGAAATTATTAATAATTAAATTACTTAATATATAGTTCAATTTTATTTTAATTTTTGAAATGTCCTCTTTCATTTGTATACTGTACCAAATCAATATCATCAAGTGACAAAATCAATAGCCCTAATTGTAAGGTTCTATAGGAATTGTAGTGGAAGAGGAATGTTTGCTTTTTAATTTGATGACTTGTTCAATTACAACAGCCAGAAGGTAAGCGCGCGCCGAGATAATAAACGCAGTGCAACGAGATAGTAGACAGACATTATTTTTTTGTTATCATATTTAAAAATTATTTTTAAAAAATCTCTTGAAAAACTGAAAAATTTTTTTTATTGCGAACAAAACAAAAGACTATATTTTTAATTAAGTTAATTAGTTATTGATTATAATTAGCAAAAATCGATGTCTCAATTGACAGGAACAAATATGTGAATTTCTTTGATTTTTCTAGTAAAGAATTCTCTTTCTAAAAAAATATCATGATTTTCGGGTTTAAATTTAGGCATTAAATCGCTTGCACTGAAAATCAGCCGCCGGTTGAGTGCATTTAGGTTTAAATAATGAATATTTCAATTTAATTTAAAAATATTATTAATCGATTCAGAAATTTGCGAATATGTTAACCTGGATATCACGATTATTAAAATCAAACTCTGCTCCAGAAGTTTATGGCAAACAATAATTGAGGGTAGATTGTGTGAACTGGTGAATATTATATTTAAACCATCTTAAACATTAAATAACAACAGATGTCTAGTTATTTCTTGAATATCTCTCAAGTTTTTCTGCCTCTATTAATATTCTTAAAATTTTGAAGTTCAATTTAGCATGCTGATTGAACAAATGTACGCAATTGTACAATGAATACTGAAAAAATGGAATCACAAATGTCTATCCAACTGCAATCCGATGCAATCGTGGATACGTCCACTTATAAACGTTTTGACATTTAGAAACACCGGTTTAATTGAAAATTGAAATTTTTTTAAAAACATACCCTGAAATCTGTTGATTAAAATTCAATGAATTAATAAAAATAATATATGATATGAAATCTAATTTTTGTTATATAATTAGTTTGACTGTTATTTTATGGAAATACGATAAAATTAAAATATTTAAATTATTGATAATTTTTGTGAATACCATTACAATTGTAGTTATATTTAACATTTGGGAAATTTTTAATAATAATAATTGAATGTAAAAGCGATTCGTTATTTTGACGTCAATTATAGGGATATTTTTCTATTAGTTTTATTAATATTTAGTGAATTAAATTCCAAAATAAATAAGTTGTAAAATTCCGCATCTCTAATATTTATAAAATTTTCTAATTCTGCAAGTACAGTTCCCACCTATCTATGTTATATTATTTAAATTAAAAACAACTTTTGTAAGGTCGGTCTCGTTTAGTCATACACTTATCCTTCACTTTATTTTAACCTCTTGTCGTACTAAGTGTACGAAATATTCTAAAGCTGGCATAGAAAACAACAATATACCAGAAATTTTTTAAAGTGGATTATGTAGACCTATTGACCATTAACATTGGCTATAAATTTTAACCTTCTAACATATCTAGTATTTATTTTAGAGAACTTCAAAAACACTTTGAAAATGAATTTTAGTCAGAAAATGGTTCAATGGCAAGAGATAGCAACAAAATAATAGAAATTTCTAATTTGGATTTTGTAGCCCTATTGAGCATTAGCATTGCATATAAATTTTGCCAGTCTAACATATCTAGTATTTATTCTATCAACTTTTTAAAAAATTTGATTTTTGGTACCAATTAGTAACATCAGGGCCATTTTGACAATTATTATAATAAGACCATAATCTTTTTATGAAAATTTTAAGGGATTTCAAAATTTACTTTTTTAATGATATTAGAAAAATTCATAAATTACGTTTTAAATTATATTGCTTAATCTACAAACAACGTCTCTGCTCTTGACCTGTTTATAACTGAATAGCGTGCATTGGTGAAAATCTGAAGTACAACCTGAAGATTACACGCGGCATATTTTAAATGAAATTACTTCAATGGTATCGCTATTGATTCAAGCAAGATTTCTACGTTGCAGCCAGAAACGTTGTTTGTGAATTAAGCAAAATAATTTAAAACGTAATTTATGAATTTTTCTAATATCATTAAAAAAGTAAATTTTGAAACCCCTTAACATTTTCATAAAAAGATTATGGTCTTATTCTCATAATTGTCAAAATGGCCCTGATGTTATTAATTGGTACCAAAAATCAAATTTTTTTAAAAAGTTCATAGAATAAATACTAGATATGTTAGAGTGTCAAAAACTATTGTCAATGCTATTGGTTAATAGAGCAACAAAATCGATATTAGAAATTTCTATTATCTTGCTGAAATAAAAAAAATCCAAAAATGAACCATTTTCAGACTAAAATGCATTTTCAAGGTGTTTTTGAAGTTCTCTAAAATAAATAGTAGATATGTTAGTGGGTTAAAATTTATAGCCAAAGCTAATAGTCAATAGGTCAACAAAATCCACTTTAGAAATTTCTGATATCTTGTTGTTTTCTATGTCAGCTTTAGAATATTTTGTAAACGTAGTATAATTTTGAAATATTTGTTTTACATCCCCCCCCCATTCGAGACTATTCTGTTCCAGGTAATTATTAAGCAATACAAAAACCAGATGAATTTCTATTTACATTTATAAGATAGCTATGATTTAGCTATATACTTATTCATAGTGCAGAAACTCCGTAAATTTGGAGTGGTTAAAAATAAATTTTAACTACAGCTCTTCAGATTTTAAAGTGGACACCATATACAGCCTTTTCTCATTTGTCCATATACTTATAATCAATAATGTTTTATTTTTTAAATTTAGTATTCAAGGATTAGTCATTTGATTTGTTCCAAGATTTTTAAGATTATTATTCATTAATATTGAATAGATTTTGTATTTCATATTTATAGGATAAACCTATTAAATCACTTAGTTTTTACCATAAAACATTTAATAAAAATAAAAACAATAAATATTAAACAATAAAAAATTACTTGAAAATTCACCTATTCATGTCTTAGGTTTATTTAGGGGCTAAACTGGTTTTTAGGAGAGTTTTTGAACACCTTACTTATTTGCATGATTTGAACCGTATAGAAAAACTATTTATGATACTTAAACATAAATGCAAATCTCTGGGAGTATTGTCGGGTGGACTAACGGCCATGTCTCTGCTTAATAGGCAACAGAGTAGTGAGTTCGAACCCCTTCCCTGGGTGAGCAATATTTCTCTCTGAGTTAGTTTGTTGGGCCTGGGGTTGGGCAAGAGGACCACGGACCCAAACCAAGGGTCGTCAATTGGTAGTAATGCGATCAGCTATCGCCACGAACCTCGCAATACGGAGGGCCCAGGTTTGTTCTTTCAATGTGACACATCTTCGCTGTCATAACTCTGAGTCAAGCAGTGATCCCTGGATGGGTTGAAATCCCCGTTTGTGCAGGGAGAAGGCCACCCTAAAAGTGGATTGGATTAAAAAAACATAAATGCAATTCTATACATACATTCAAACCAGAATTATCTTTCGACAAATACGTTAAAAATGGGATATCATTTATAAAATAATAGAATTAATTCAGAATTTGATTTTATCTATGAAAAAACGATATAATAATGTAAATATTAATTCCGGTGGAATTATCAAATATTATATACTGTATTAAAACATTATTGAAAAATAGAACATTAATTCGTATAAGTATATGGACAAATGAGATAAGTCTGTATATGGTTTCCACTTTAAAATCTGGTAGGCTGTTACTTATAAAATCATATAAAATCCTAGGTGATATTTAGGGTAAATGAATCAACGAAAAAATAAAATTTCATAAAATGATCAAATCTGACAGTTTTAAGCTTAACAACTTTTATCCTTTAATAAATATTAGATCAACAAAAATGTTACAGGTTTTAAGTAACAATAATAACGTTATTTTCAAAATATAAATAGCACAGATACATTACCCTCCTACAATAATATATAATTCGTATATTAATTTAACAAATCATTGATCAAAATAGTGTACTAAAATTGTTTTTATATTTAATAGGTTGGTATAGTACAGGTTCATACTTTTGGGCGAAAACAATTGTAGACCTAATACCACAATTAATATCTCTGTCAATATTCTGTTGGATAATAGACTTTTACAGTTCGTTCAGAATATATATCACTTATTATATTTTGATATTATTAGCGATTATATGCAACCAAAGTGTGTCACAAATATCGGCAATTGTTTTCAACGACAATATCAAACTATCCCTTACCGTTGCGATAGTGATTGAGGCCTTGTTTTCAATGTTCAGCAATAGTTTACTTCCATTAAAAGAAATGCATTATTGGATTCAAGTATTGGCTCAGTTTTCACCCCGAAAGTTGTCGTTCGAGTGTTTAATGATTATGATCTATGGCTTCGATCGCTGCGACGAAAAAGCTATTTCAGGGGTTTTATATTCACTGAATATAAGCAATCAGATTTTTTGGCCCAACATTATTAATTTAATAATTGTGTGCATATTATTTAAAGTTTTAACAGTTGTCGCACTTATACTTAAAGTCAATTACGGTTCTGAAGGCAGGAGAAAATTTGAAATCTTAAAACCAATCGAGTTGAATTCAAAAACTCATGTTGATTGCTTTTAAAAATATATCATTCTTACGCATTAGGGATAATATTAATTTAAACCTCGAATAATTTTAATCATCCTGCACAACTGTTATTTAATTGTTTTAATTACGCAACATAATTTAAATATGAATATTACCTGGAAATGGCCACAGGCAAGGAAAACCACGGATGCAATGTGATTTATCGTTGCACCTACCGGTATAGGGTTCTATTACTAAAGCATATATTTTATATTCCAAAGAATTGTCTGAATATTTTGACATAAATTCAGTGCCAATTAGTTTTAGGAGCAAAAGATAATGCACTTATAATTTGATCAATGATTTATAGACTTTGCATGAATTGAATTATTTATGTCTAAGCGATGAACAAATCAATGCTTTTTATATTACTTATGGGATCAATAAATAATATTCAAATGATGTAAATTTTAATTATGAATTAATTTAATACTACATTTAATTTTTGTATATTTTTTCATTTTAAATCAAATTCAAATAAATTAAAAAACATTTGACTTGAGACTATTCTAATTTATTAAAATTGTGAAGAGTTTATTATACAGTGGAGAATCATTTTAAACTGGACGGACAAACGCTTGATTCTTACTCATTACTAATGAGTCATTAGCTTTAAGTTTTTATATTAGATTAATCTTTAACCGAAAGATTAACATTAATATCAAATAATTCAAAATAAA
>JAQFXN010002183.1:0-13251 GCA_034693365.1 Liacarus xylariae
ATGTAATGTATATCTAATTTGGAAGAAGTAGTTATGAAATATAATTGAATTTTTACTCTTTTTTCCATTTTTCTCTGTGAATACAATTAATTTTATGAGAATATTCACATGGCGATTTTTTGCTGGATTTCATAAAAAAAAGAAGAAAACTTTCATTAAAATGTTTAAAAATAAGATTTGTTTGCAAAACTAGATTAATTTTCTTTCTATCATAAAAATTATAAAATAAAAAATCAAATTATGAATTCAGAAATAAGTTTTGATTTTGAACTTGAATTTTGAAATTTTGGTTATTTATTATAGGGTCAAAAGCTTTTTTCTGTTTAATTCAAAATATTTTAGAATGCTATGTTTAAATTAATTGATGAAGATTACTAAACAAATCTAAAGTAACTTATTTTTCAAAAATTGAAATTAATGCTAGTAATTAAAATTGTCAAATAAAACTTATGAATTTTTTGTGACCCTTTAATGCAAAGGTAGCCAAGGGGATATAGCCTAAATACCCCGTCAGTTTAAGATGATTTTGCAAAATAACCCCCTGACTTTTTGCGTCGCAGGTAAAAATTTGTTTTTACCTTACCTGTGCATTTTTCAAATTTTTGAATTTTCTATACCCCCTGACTTTTTGAGAAAATTTTCTCTAAATACCCACTGACTCGGCGACCTTGGCTACCCCTGCATTAATTTTTTGTACGATTCAGTCTTTCATAAATAATGATTGGTCTCATTATTTGCTTACAGTTTCAATGTTTATAAATAAGTAATGAAAGTATTCATAAAAGACTGTTAAAATATTTTAATCACAAATAGGGATCAAATTTAATTACACATTACGTGATATACAAGTGCACATGTTTTGTATATAATTTGCATGGGGATTTCGTGAATTATTTGATTACATTTCAAAAACCTAATTCATTATTTGATTTGATTTATGTTAGTATTCAGTGGTCGGGGGATATATTTCCCATTATTTGCTGGAAAAGTCCCGAATCTGTGGTCAGAGTTCAAGTGAACGCAATTATCATATATTCTATCAATTATGTGCTGGACTTCCGCAACAGCACTGGACTAAACTGAAACTTTCCACTCCCGACAACTTTCATTACTTGAATAGAGGCTGTACTCAGTATTTCGGTTCTAAAGAATCTGATTCTAAACTAAACGCTAATCGCAAATCAGCGGAACATCTGAGCGAAGGATCACTTAAGGATCCCATTGTCGACGATATCAAAGACTTTACGGCAACTGATAATGCTTTGGCTCACTTTGGCATTAGTGAAGCCGAACGACTGGCCATATATCGCATTGTGGCCGCTGTCCTACATCTGGGAAACATTTCATTTGAGGACAGCTCAGAGGATTCAAAAGGTATGACAAAAACAAAAAATCACAAAAAATGTTAAAATTATTTTATGTTTTTTTTTGTTAATCGGTTTATGTTTTATTAGCTTTATTTTGTGTTTTAAATAATAAGCAAAAGATTTATTTCCAAAAATAAATTACTTATTCAAAAGATAGGAATCATAACTTTTATGTTTTCATTAAAATCTTATTTAAGAAAAAGTCTTAAAAACCTTAGCTTTAAAATTGTTGACGTGATTTGCAAATTATATAACAAACTAATTAACAGATTAATCAATTAATGTCTTAACTTATTTCGAAACTAACTTTTCTTCAGCTCTAATGAGCTTTTCGTTTCTGAAATGATTAATAAACTGTTTGAATGCAAGTGTTTGTCACATAAAAGATATGACTAACAAATTAATTAATGATTTAAATATATTTTCAGAATTAATTGCATGAAATCATTTGAACTATTTTTTTCTTCAATTGTCATTCTTTTAGATCCTAAACCATCCGATTCTAAAACGGGTTCGAAGTTTTCTGATTTTTTTTAAATATATCTTTTTTTGGTTCTAAAACTGATATTTATTTCAGTATTTTTCTTATTGTAATTATTTAATGACAAAAATTATAGTCAATTTTCAAAAAGCGACTTATTTATAAAAACAAAACCAACAAGATAATTTTTAAGACTAATGTATTAAATTTTGAAATGCTTATTCCTAAACTAAAAAAGGTGGTTCCCAAGTGACACAGGCATCGAAGTCATCACTTGAAACGGCAGCCGAACTGATTGGCATAGATTGCGATTCATTACAGCAAAGTTTATTGTCTCGTGTAATGCAAACCAGTAAAGGAGGCCATAAAGTATTTTATTTGAATTATTTTTGTTTCAATTTTTATAATTTTGAGCCAATTTACTGACCATAAAAGTAGTGAAGAGAATTATAGTGAAACACATACTTTTGAACTGATTTTAAATAATTAATTGTCTGATAATAACAACAAAAATACCTGAACTGCAGTTCAGTTTGACTTCTTTTTTCTTAGTGCTTAATAACAATTGAATGATTGCAATTGAATACAAAGTTTTACATATAATTTATCATTGAATTAAGGATTAATTTATTTATCTAATGAGGAAAATCATTAATAAATTTTTAATCCATGACAAGAGTTCAATTGAAAAACAATTTGAACCATAGTTATTGACTATTTGAGGCCAAACCCTGAAAAAATTTAAAATTACTTTTTTTGATACAATATTGAAGAATAAAATAAAATTATTGCTAAAATATTTTAATTTCAATCCAATAAAAGGGCACAATATATATGGTTCCGCTTAAAGTATATGAAGCTCAGAATGCTAGGGATGCTTTGGCCAAAGCCATGTACTCTAAATTGTTTGACTTTATCGTGAAGACAATCAACAAATCGATTCCGTTCTCATCCTCTGCTCATTATATCGGAGTTTTAGATATCGCGGGCTTTGAATACTTTGAGAACAATTCTTTTGAACAGTTTTGCATTAATTATTGTAACGAAAAATTGCAGCAATTCTTCAACGAAAGGATACTTAAAGAGGAACAAACACTTTATGAAAGGGAAGGACTGGGATTGAAGAAAATTGATTTTATAGACAATCAGGACTGCATTGATTTGCTCGAAGGCAAGGGTTCCGGTATTTTCGATATATTGGACGAGGAGTCTAAGCTACCGAAGCCCTCGCCAATGCATTTCACGGGAACAGTCCATTCGAGTCATACGAATCACTTCCGATTAGCGGTTCCGCGAAAATCCAAAATTAGAAATCACCGCGAGATCAGAGACGACGAGGGATTCCTTATCAGACACTTTGCGGGCGCCGTATGTTATGAGACAATGGCTTTCATCGAGAAAAACAATGACGCACTTCACGCCTCACTCGAGGCACTTATGGTCGACGCAAACAACCCTTTATTGAAATCACTGTTTAGTACTAATGAAAAGAATCTAAAGAATGGAAACAATAATAACAATAACTATAATCTAATCAATAATAACAACAATAATAAGTCTAAATCTGCTGGAAAATTGACTTTTGTTTCCGTCGGCGGAAAGTTTCGGTCACAGCTCTCGGAACTGATGTCCAAATTACGTTCGACCGGAACTCATTTCATACGCTGTATTAAACCCAACCTAACTATGATCGCACACCACTTCGAGGGCTCACATATATTGTCACAATTGCGCTGCTCTGGTATGGCATCTGTGCTCGAACTCATGCAAATGGGTTACCCCTCGAGGGCTGCATTCGCTGATCTCTATTCCATGTATTCTAAGTATTTGCCCCCAGAGTTGGCTCGACTCGACCCTCGCCTATTCTGCAGAGCTCTGTTCAAAGCTCTGGGTCTAAATGAGAATGATTTTAAGTTCGGGGCAACAAAGGTATTCTTCCGCCCCGGGAAGTTTGCTGAGTTCGACCAAATCATGAAATCAGATCCACAACATTTGGCACAATTGGTCAAAAAAGTGCAGAAGTGGTTATTGGCCTCGCGCTGGAAGAAGTCTCAGTGGTGTGCGCTCTCTGTCATCAAATGTATGTCTCATTGAGTTGTTTTCAGTTTTAAACATCTGTTTTAATGACTCATATCATTGAAAACATTTGATTAATATTCTCTACATTTGTATAAATCTTTAAAACAATACTAAAGACTTGTAAACAAAACATTGAAATTATTTTCAATAATTTTTGTCTCATTTTTCAGTGAAAAACAAAATCCAATTCCGGAGACAACAGATTATAATAATACAGAAGAATATCCGAATGTTGAATGCGATCAACAAATATAAGCCCAGGTCTGACACAATTGAAGTTCTATTAAATATTTTACTAATTTATATACAAATTGTTTGATTAGATATAAAGGATTACTAAAAGTAAAACAACTTCGAAGTCATTTAATACAATTACAAGAGCTGTCAAAACAGCTAAAGTCTGCCGGAGATAAGCAACTGTGCGATCAGACTATAAGACAAGTGGACTTAAATATGAATCAATTGACTAATAAATTGAAATCCGATAACAAACTAAACGCTAAAGACATCGACAAAGATATTGAGGCATTAAATAAGTCTATTAAGGATAACGTGAGTCACCTTAAGGGCAAATTAGCAGAACAGGAAAGGCTGAATAGGATTCAACAGCAGATGGAAATCGAGAGGAAGCAGAGGGAAGAGGAGGAGAGGAAGGCCAAGGAATTGGAAGAGATTAAGCGCAGAAAAGCTGAAATTGAAGAGAAGAACAGATTAGAGGCCATCGCCAGAGCAGAACGAGAGGCCCAGCAGTTGAAAGCAGAACAGGAAAGACAACAACGAGAACAGAGTCTTCTGGAGGCAGAGATGAAGCGTATAGAACAGGAGAGAAGAGACTATGAGTTGGCCAGTCGTTTGGCACAGGACTCCGAGTGCAGTGTCAGCGATGACTGGCAATCGTCGCCAACAATGCTTCCCCGCTCTGCAGCAGTACGTCATGTCATGTCATGTCTTGCATTTGACACTAACTATAACTCTAGTCTTTAACTAATCATTTGAATTGTTCGCACAGGTGTTAGAACAGCGCCAATCGGCGGCCAATAAGAAGTATAACTTAGAGAAATGGAAATACTCTGATTTGAGGGACACAATCAACACTTCCTGTGATTTGGAACTACTGGAGGCCTGTCGTGAAGAGTTCCACAGAAGACTCAAAGTCTATCACTCCTGGAAATCGAGAGCCAATAGAAATAAAATATTGAATAACGAGCAGCAAAGGGCACCCAATAGTATTCTGGACCAGAACTTCAACTATAATATCACAAATTCAGACATGAGTTCTAATGAACAAAGATATTTCCGAATCCCCTTTATTAAGCCCAACAATACTAATGGACTGAAGGGCTGGTGGTTCGCACACTTTGATGGACAATGGATTGCCCGACAAATGGAAATACACGCCGACAAAGAGCCCATTCTTCTGAGTGCAGGTTTGGAACTGTTTTGTGTTATTTATAAATATATTAATGAATAATTAAATTTGTGGCCAAAGGTCGCGACGATATGCAAATGTGTGAACTGAGTTTAGACGAGACACGACTTACCAGCAAAAGAGGGGCTGAAATACTTGAGGAAGAATTCGAAGCCGAATGGATCAGAAACGGTGGACAGCCTTATGCTAAGGGAGGATCTGAACAAAAACTTATTGAGTAATAAGAATATCAATAATAAAAGCAATTTTTATATAACTTTTTAACTATTAATCCCTATTAATGCATGAATTAATTGATTTTGATTTTACAGTTTTTAGGAACCATTTTATTAGTTGTGAATTATATTAATAACACTCAAGTCGTCTGAACTGAATATTTAATATCTATTTTATTGTTTCATCATTTAAGACAAGAGTTTACTATAATTTATTGCACAGAATTTTATTAACGTATCTAAAAAATATCCAAAAGAAAAGTTATATCAAAATAAGTCAATAAATATTTTTTTGAATATTTAAAAAATTTTAAATAAATATCAGTCAAAAACTTCTTATAATTAAAAGCAAAAGAAATTATGTAAAATATATTTTGAATATTTTAAAGGTTTCGACAATAGATTAATTTTTATTTTGAAATATAATGAATAAAAATCAATAAGAGTTTCTACAAAACGAAAATTATTTCAAATTATAACTACTTATAATAATATTTCACAATTCATTTTTTATTGTAAAATGAACTAAACAAAAAAATCAAGGATGGACAAATGGGGGTACAGTTCGGAATACCCCCTAGAGGGCTCGAGGGGTACTTCCCATAGCAATTTTGAGAAAACGGCGCCACTTATGGAATATTTTGTGAAATTCTATCAAAATTCTTAGAAAAATAACATAATTTTGTCAAATTTATCCTAAATTAGGTCAAATTTGGTTAAATTCATACAGAATTAGTCGAAATTACTCCATTTTTAATTAAATTCTACAAGAATTTGACGATCGCACAAACACTACTTTGAACCCCCTGTTTAAATTTGCACAAATTTTTGACGTCATAGCACTGAATATTCCCTATGCTCAGCTAAAACCAGTACTCCCCTGAAATTTTTTCTGTTGCCCATTCCTGCAAAATATATATTTTGTTTTTTTTCCTTTAATTCATTTCAAAATATAAAACGAATTGTGAACGAATATATTCATATATCATGTAATATACCTGTACAGTTAAGACAATTATAAACTGGACACCATCTAACTCTGTTGTCAATTGTCCATATGGTTAATCAATAATGTTTTATTTCTCAGTAATCTTTTAATACAGGAGTTAATATTTGGTAATTCCACCGGAATTATCAATTACATTTTTCTAGCGTTTTTTCATTGATTTAATTGAGTTAATTGAGTGTCTTTGTCAATGATATCCCATTTTTAGCATATTTTCACAAATAATAATTCTGGTTTGAGCGTATGATTAGATTTACATTTACAGCCTAAGTATTATAAGCATTATAGTTATGCTTAAGTTTTCGAGTATTAGGTAATCTGCTCGTATGTATACGTATATGTACTCTCCATTAATATGAAAATTCGAGATAAAATTAACTAACAAATTTAAACACTTGAGACATGAATCTATCCTAAATGTCACATGTTGAAACTAGTGGTAATATTTTCAAACTCGAATATTCAATTATTTTCGAGATAATGTGAAAATCAAGAATATAATTGAATATTCAAAAATTAAATATATTCTCACAGTTAAGATAATATTTAAGAAAATTACTAAATTAATTTAAAATATTTTGTTTAATTGTGGATAAAGAGGTCCTTTGATTTAATAATTTTTAGGTATTTGCCCTAAACTAATACGTTTTGACAAATAATTTTCTTTATTCAGTTTTTTTCAATTTTTTTAATTGGTTTTCGTGGATGAAATGTGGCCATTTCTACAATTTTTCGGTCGTTCTCTTCTGTGATATTATATCGCAAACAATTTGAAAGAATCTAATTAAGATGACTAGAATCTAAACCTTAAATACGCAATATTATATTTAAAGATTATCGAGAAATAAAACATCATTGATTAACAATATATGGACAATTAACAACACGAGCTAGATGGTGTCCAGTTTATAATTGTCTTAACTGTACTATAATAGTATAAATTGTGTTTTGAAAGCTAAGAAATTATTTTAAGAATGACTCAAAATATCAAAACAATATAATAACAATATTAGAATTTTAACAAGTTTAGAATTCAAAAATATTTGATGCATGTGAATTAAATGATCTCCTTATCCACTAAAGCTGAGATAAAAAGCGAACTAGATAAAATTGGGAAAATTATTTAAGATTTCTAAGAATTATTTAAAATATTCTTTTAATAAATTTATTCAATAAGAGATAATTAATGGATACAAAAAACAAATATTCATAAAATGATCGTTTAGTGTACGCAAACAAATTAAAACAATAAAAGCCAATAAAACGTTGAGAAAGTTTTTCAATAAATCCTAGAATTTTAAATTTGATTCTTAGAGGCAATACTCGATTAATTACTATTGGGTACAAATGTTTAGGAATATTTAGATTCTCAGTGGAAACGGAAGCGGCCGTGTAGTTGAGGCTATAGACTATTGCAGACACTTCGAGGAACAGTCCGACAAAGAATGTTCGCTTCCAAACACTATTGGATTCTTCAATCGCTAGTTTCAATAGAATATTTGCGGCCGGAGTGGCGAATATATATACTATACCTAAGGATTTACTAAAAAATTCATTCAATTTATGTGTCAAAGAAGTGATTTCGTTGTGGTTTGAAATTAAGATAAGCAATAGGTTTCGAATGGAAAGAGACTGCAATTTGGTTTTGTTCACAATTGAAGTCCAGATATTTCCGCTATAATTACTATTTAAGTGATTAATAGTGAGTTCAATCTTATCTACGATTTGTTTGAATTGATATCTCAAATAAAGTATTGTTAAATATATAACTAATAGATCGGATGTGTAGATAGCGATGCAATATCGGCCCCAAATGGCAGCCAAAATGTCCCAAACAATCAATTTCCACAAACTGTGATTCATGTTCGGGTCATTATAGGCCGAGACTGCAGAGGTTGTGCCGATGATAATGAAGAAGACAGTTGTCATATCCAGTAATGTTTGGAGGAATAGATGAGTCATTATCTTTGATTTGACGCTATATTTCTTTCTGTATTCTGGGCTCAATTTATATTTAATATTTCCTGATTTCAAGCCATAGAGAATATTATAAGCTTTGAAATTATTATTGCATTCGGAATATATGTTTAGGAATTGTCTAAAAGTGGCGACACATCCGCCGAAGAATAATACGCCTGAAATTAATTCAATTTTGGCCAATATATAAAAATATTCTCCAAACAGAACTAGAATTTCATTCGTGCCATAAATAGACTGAATTCCGAATTTAATTGTAACCAAAAATAAAAAAATATTAACAATTAAACCGAATATTATTCGACTTCTTTTTCCAACTTTTTTGAGAACATAATCTCCGAGAGAGACAGAAAACATTAAGTGATGTCTAACCAAATACTTTTCTAAATCTTCAATAGCACTGAAATCGGATTCACTTCTTTTAAATTTGTTTTTAAATTTTTCAACTATTGAATTCATAATTCTTTAATATATAAAATATCTTCACTGAATTCAAGAATAATCTTCAAAGAAATGCTAACCAAGAAAATAATATCAAAACAGAAATATTTTTTGATAAATTGGTTTTGTTTAGAGATGACCAGGGAGTATTATACTATGACTGAGGCTGACGAAAATAGTCAAATTTTTTGTAATGAAGTCTCAAAAAGTATAAAACATTTAAATTCTTAAATTTGAATTAAATTTAAACATGATAAAGCGATATTTAACAATAAATTATTCAGAAAAATAGATGTTATTGATAAAAATGAATTATATTCTTTATTATTTACTTTACTCCTGAACAACCTACTCCTACTCCTACTCCTACTCCTACTCCTACTCAATTTGAAAATAAGAAAATATCACGCAATATATAGATTATCTAAAAAACAATGAATCATATTTTGAAAGAATTTCCGATTTATATTAGAATTATTTTTTCTGATATCTTATCAGTGTGAAGATTTTAAAATCGAGTAATGAGCATTTTTCTTTTATTATTTGTCATAGTTTCACTTTATGTTATATACTATATTTTGACCAGGGATGTCGAAGGGGGGTCTAGCCCGGAATAACCCCCCCCAGCGTTTTGACCGGATACTCCTAAGGCTCTCCGCGAGGTACCCATTTTATGATAACATTCATTATCAATAAAATTGAGTTTCTTCAAAGAAAATAATTATAGATTCTATTTTTCATATGGAAGAAGCATTGGGTATAGAAGGACAGGTTACTATCACCTCAGAAATCAAATGGCATATGAAATAAAGTTGACTTTTACACCAGAACTCAAATTGTAGTACAGGAATTACTGAATAAAATCATTACTAATCAATAGTACTAATGTTGTGACAAGTAATTGTAAGAGTTGTAGTTTTAGTTAACTTATCAATGAAAAACAAAAGTTTAGTTGAAATTAAATGAATGTATTGTTTATCATTTCTTAGTATTTATTATTTATTTATTTTTATAATTACTAAAATAGTAATTTTACTCATCACTGAACTTATTAAATACTAAACTCTTATATTCATATTTTCTTACTATTGATATTAAACTCATTTCTGATTTCAGTAACTATTCTCAAATTGGAAAATATTTTGATTGATAATTGAAACTTTGTAATGAAGTGTCATTCCAGTTAGATATGTCACTTTATAAAATTTGTCATAGTACATATAAATCATTAGGGATGACCAAAGACGTTAAAGTTTTGGGGGTATATGGTATTGATAAGAGCCACAAAGTCATAGGTGGTATAGGGAAGATATATTTTGCAATTGTCAACTTCGTGCAGAATTTAAAAATGACGTAAATCAACAGATTTTCGACTAATTGCGCCAGAATTTGACAGAATTCAGGCAAATTATGATGAATTGTGTAAGAAACTAAAGAAATTTAGTCAAATTTAGCAAGAATTAGACAAAAGTTTGTTATTTATCGAAGAATCTCGACAGAATTTTAAAGAATATTCCAAAAACGTCGGTTTCTTAAATATTCTAAAGGGGACTTTGTTTTTCTTCTTTACAGGATAGGGAGTATTTTGGTAATTTTCGGAGATCATTTTGACTATTTGTTGATTATAAATTGAAAAGAATTTTAAATTACATGTATACATGCAATTGTTGCATTTTGCCTATAAATGACTATTTCTACCACATTATCTAAAATTTTAACAAAATAATTCTGTGGGTCTAATGTTTAAATAATCAATCAATTGTTATAGAAGAATACTAAGATTTTGGCATTAAATTAATTTAACAAATTCATAAAACAAATTTAAAACCGTATGTTATCTAGAATTTAGTGAAAACAAGAGAAAAGGTTTATAAATTTATTTTTAGTGTTAATAATTCCATAACACTATTAAATCAAGTATTGATGATTCACTAAACTGAATAGTTTTATCAAATGTAATATATTTCAGAAAATATAAATGTCTATTTTATTAACTTATTTGAATACTTTTTTTTTGCCTATTTACGTGCCTTAAAAGTGTTTTATATAGATTTATCCTAAATTAGCACGTATTAGCCGCGGCTTACCTGAAGAAAAAAGTGAAAATCTTGACTAATCAACTTTTGTGATCACACTAAAATAACATATTACGTGATAAATTGTGATAATTTAGTTATTGAAAGGACCACATATATTCACAAGTAACATGCCACATAAAAGAAGTTTCCTATTTGTAGTGAACAGTTTATACCAAGAATAAAAGTCAAGTTGAGAGCTCTTCTCAAATGCGACTTATACGCGTTAATTTAGGGTGTATGTCTATTTGTTTATGGCCTGATCATTAAGATGTAGAAGCTTATAAAATTACAAAAATTAATAACTAGGGCATTGTAAAAGACCTAATTTGCCAATTTTATCGGTTCACAGGAACCCCTCCAGAGTTTGTGTGTAAACGAATCACATAGTGAGGGTTCATTTGCCAAACTTTTATTGCACCTATAAATGCCTATTTGAAACCTATTTGTAGGTTTTTGACAATTCAAGGAATATTATAGAATATTTAGTTTAAATTTTTTTTTTATAAATTCTCATTTAGTCAAAAATCACTAGATATAAATATCAAGTAAATAGTGAATTCTTAATCTGATTTAATTAAACATTTGTAATTTATTTCTGTAGAAATTAATATATTCGATGAAATAACAAACATTCGTATTCTAAGTTTAGTGACAGTAGAATAGCAAACAATAAATTATGAATACATTTAAGTTATAAAATCAGAAGAACTATTTGAAAACAACTTCTGGAAACCTCATAATTTTTCTTTGAAAATACCTAGTTCAACAAATTAACCAATATTTGGTTTTTATATCTATAAATATAATACTTATAAATAGCAATCTTCGGACACAATAGCAATTATCTTCCTTAACCATACTTTACAGCAAAATCAGGCTATTTCACTAAAAAATTGTTATTTTCTAGGCAAATTTATATTCCACTACACTAAATTATACTGTGGTGACTACAGTATTATTGTGCCTATTATATTATAATACTTCCTTAGCATTTTGAGAATTAAATCACTATTTTATCACACCTAATACCCCAATCATACAGTGATATGGGTTTCCGATAACAGCGATAACATTTTATTAGTTAAATTTTACAATTTGTGAAAAAAATAAAAACCTATTTAAGAACCTATTTTACCCCTTTATCACTCCTATTATAGGACATATAAAGGGTCCAATAAAAACCTATTTTGCAATACCCTATTAATAACTTACTTATTATGTAAAATGAGAACTGTGCAAATTGTTTACATCAAAAATCAATATAGTAACTCTTTAGAAACTACACTATATTTAGACCTGTTCTTTCACTTATTGCATCAAAAGAGAAAAACTACTAAATCAATGATATTTAGTAATCGATAAAAAATATGAAATAAAATAATTTTAGTGTTATTACATTTTTTAAGTTTAATAAAAAAAATATCATATTTCTAAAAATGATTTTCATTCAAAATTATTTTTATCAAAATCTTAGAGCTTTATGTTCAGTAAAGTTAAAAATATTAGTAATACCCTAATTTGGAGCGGATTATTCGCAGCTTATCCGAAGAAAAAAGTAAAATATTAATAAAAATTTACTGCGGCTTATAGTTTAAATTAGGTATGCTTTTACACCATAAGTCAATATTTAATATAGGTTTTAGTGTAGAAAATGATTAATATTCATTATATCGATTAATGAAAATTTTAAGTTAAGCCCTTAACATTTAGAATTGTACTTATATTTTAATCAATAACTAACTAAATTTAGTTAAAAGTATGAACAAAAACCGTAATGAGAGAACAATTTGAAATTTAATGATATATTAGTTTTTAGTTTTTATAAAAAAGTAAATATCGATTTTTACTCATTTATAAAATAATTAAAGTGAATTCAAAGTTTTTTTAATTATTATTTTAAACTTCTTTTACTGATACAGTCGCGGATCATTCAAAAGAGGACGGACGGTAAGCTTGATTCTTACTCATTAGCTTTTAGTTTTTATATTAGATTAATCTTTAACCGAAAAACAAAATATTAATTTGAATGAACATATAGTCACTAAAAATCGTATAGTATAGTATATCACTATAGTAAAAATCAAGCGTACCGTCCATCCTCTTTTTTTTATCCAATCCCTTTTTAAGGGGACCTTCTCCCTGCACAACCGGGGATTTCAACCCAGCCAGGGATCACTG
>JAQFXN010002184.1:0-13246 GCA_034693365.1 Liacarus xylariae
AATTGCTTTAATCACATCATTCATTGTTATTTCTAAATCAATAAATTGTTCCCTTATTTGAAAATCTAATTTTGAATAACTAATAATTGTATTATTTGCAAATTTTGATTGAAAAATGCCCTTTGAAGTAATATCTAAATAATCGATTGAAAATTGATTGTCATTTAATACTTTTAGACTTTTTTCATCGAAATTAAACTTTTCTATTGTTAGAGATTTAGATTTGGATTTTGTCAGAAATAATTGTAAATATATAGACAAATGATCACAACTGCTGCTTATGTTAGGTATTATTTTCAAAACATTAATCGATTCTTCATTTTTAACAAATGCTAAATCAAGAGTAGACTTCGGGTTACTTATAGGATAAGTCGGAAATTTTATCATTTGTTTAAAGTTATAGTTGAGTAAACATTTTTTCAAATTGTTTGCCTCATCTGATAAAATATTATCAGTTTTACTAAAATTTATATTTAAATCGCCTAAAAAATAAATTTCGTCATAAAAATCAATGTTAATGTCCTTAAAAACTGTTTTAAAATAATTTCTAAAATCAATTGTATGATTGGGTGGTCTATAAAGTGTAAAAAATAAGATTTTTCTGTTTCCAACAAAAACCTGAACAAAGATATCTTCATTTGAAGAATCGACCAAAACTGCAGAACATTTTAGGGAATTTTTTATCGCAATTAAAACTCCTCCACAAATGAATTTCTATTATTTAAATAAGGAAATCTATATATAATGAAAACAAAAACTAAAAATTAAATATTGCATATAATTTCTTTAAATATTTTTGATGATTATAAAAATTTGTTTATATTTATTTATATTATATAAGTTCATTTAACTAAACAATAATTTTAAATTTTGTAACATATTTACGAATAAATAAAAGTTAGAAAATTGTTTATAAAAATAAATAGAATGTTTATATATTACAAAAATATTAATAAATCATTTCAGAAATAAATATTAATACTTATTTTAAATAACAAAAACTAACATTAAAATTTTTATAAAAATTCTAAATATAATAAATATTAAACAATTTAATATTTAGAGAATAAATAATTAATTTTAATTGAGAAAGTAAAAATATAACTAATTTTGTAAACAAAATAACTGTTAATAAATTAAATTTTAATGTTTATTTTTATTTATATTTTTTTATTGATTATTATATTTTAAGTTTAAATTTAGACACAAATTTCATATAAGAGGACTGAATTTATAAAACAAAAATCATTCAAATTGAAAGTGTTTTGCTTTGAAGAAATCTTACTCAAATCTGATTGAAAATAATTTTAAAAATTCATTATAGTGTTATTCAAACTAAAAAAATCTAAAATAATTTTTTTTCAATTTCATCGATTTTTGAGTTAAGAAAATTTTAAAAACCTTCAAGGTTACTGTTACTTTTGATTTTGTTTTTTTTACAAAAAGATTTATTATTTTGAAAATGAAATAAACATTCGGTCCGAATATACATCTAATTGTTGTGATTCAACAAACTTTGAAATCGGATGTCCATAAGGGACCTCTGGTCAAATCCCATGATTCACTCTATAGAAATTTAATTTTTTGCTCTATTTGATTAAATTTAAATAAAAAATTTAAAAAAAATTTATTTTTTAAGTAATTAAATAAATATAAATGAAAAAAAGTCAAAAAATTTATATAATAATTTTTATCATTTTTTTTGAGACAAGAGATGTTTAGAGAATTTCAAGGACAGCATTCCAATAGGATCTTAATAGAACCATGCGGAAGGCCAGAGTTCGAGTCCTAACTGTTCCAAAAAATTTCTGAATTTTTAAATACATTTATTTTAAAAACTGAAATACACATTTAGTGTGAATATACTTCTAATTGTTGCATTCAAAATATCTTTGAGATCGGATGTGCTTAAGGTGACCGCCCGTCCAATCCCATGATTCACTCCATTGAAATCCAATGGAATTCTGTTTTTGACAAAAAAATATTTATGATTTTTTAAAATATAGACTTTTTTTTGATTCTGAAATGTACATTTGGTCTGAATATACTTCTAATTGTTGCATTTAGAATATCTTTGAGATCGGATGTGCTTAAGGTGGCCGTCCGTCCAATCCCGTGATTCACTCCATTGAAATCCAATGGAATTCTTGTTTTTTATTTCATTAATATTTTATTTTTATAAAAATTTAAATCATTTTGTTAAATATATAATTTAATCATTTATTCATTTATAAATAAGTATTCAAATATGAAAAATATATTAATTGAATTTAAATTATTTGTTCAAAATTAATAATATATATCGATAAATATTACAATAACTTGTAATTCTGTAATTCAGAATAATTTGTTAGCAAATAGCCAAAGCGTCAAATTTAGCTCTCAAATGGCAACGTTCTAGAGTTCAATTTTTGAACCTATATCTTAGGATATGTGTAGCAATTAAATTTGTCAAAATTTTCTAGCAATTTAGATCCAATCAATTGGTTGCTAAATACGGCTGATAACATATGTAATTAAAAATTTGAACAAATTTTGTTTATTTTATATCAAAATTATTAGAAATATTCGTATTTATACTTTTATTTGAATTTTTAATTGAATTTATTACGAATGGAGCACTATATGATGTGAAATATGTCAAATAGTCTTTTTTATTCTCAATATTAAACATTTTTGTTCTATTTATATTTTTTAATAATTCTTCAAAATATATTGTTCTATTGATTTTTATATAGTTATGAATTATAAAATAACATTTATCAAGTTCTTTTAAAATATAATCAATTGGATATTTATTTATTGGATATATATAATTTCTATCAATAATAATGATAATATGTGTTTTATTTTTTCCATTCTGTCATATCTTGCTAATGAGAGAAATAAATACACTTCTGCAAAAAATAGTACTAAATCGAATTTCTGCTTTAAGAAATCTAATGTATTTAATTAATGCAAAAAGGTCGAAATATCCCGTAAAAGTAAATTCAATTAAAAAATTTGAGAACGATAATAAAATTCTAGATATAAAAATAAATGTTTATATATGAGAAAATGTTCAAAACTTACTGACACATTAGTTCCTTTATACATTTCTAAACGTAAGGCTTCACATACAATTAATCTATTGCTTTATGGAGAACATACTATTTTATTAAAAATCTAAACAGAATTATGTCATCATTTTATTCTAATAATAGAAAATTTAGTGAAAATGGTTTAAGTGATTTTAAAGATAAAATAAAATTAGAGAAGCATTTGCTAATTTGTAAGAATTTTAAAGCACAAAAAGTTATAGTACCAACACTTAATGAAAATATTTTAAAATTTAAAGATATTTGTAAAATTTATAAACACCCATTTATTATATTTTCTGATTTTGAGGCAATATTAATCAAAGAAAATTCAAAGATTTCAGATAAAACTAAAGTTATTGAAAAGCATCTTGCTAGCAGTTATACATTGTTAGTTGTTAAGAATGAGTGAAATTTATTATTATAATTCTTATAGGGGTCAGGATACTATTAATGTTTTTCTTAAAGATTTAAAATTCTTGTAAAATTAACGCATGTTTAGCAGAATATAAAGAAATGAATTCGTTGACAAGTGAACAAATTAATGATTATTACAAAGCTTCAAACTGTTATCTATGTAATGAAAATTTTTCAACAATTTCACAGAGAGTATTTGATCATGATCACCTTTCAGGAAAGTATAGAGGCCCAGCATGTTCAGACTGTAATATATTATTTAGAGTACCTAAAAAAATTCCATTGTTTTTTCATAACATAAAATCATATGATTCAAATTTTATTCTTAATTCAATTTCAAAAGATAATGTTTCCAATTGTGAAATTATTCCTCAAACAATAGAAATATTTTTATCTTTCTCTCTTGATGAAATACAGTGTTAGATAGTTATCAATTCTTCAGTGAAAGTTTGGAAAAATTAGTAGAAAATTTGAGGAATTCAAATCATACATTTCCAATTACAAGAAGTGTATTTAAAAATAAAACACAAAATGATGAATCAAAAATAGCTTTATTATATAGGAAGTCATATTTTCCAAATAATTATATGACTAATTTTGAAAAGTTTTATTACACTAAATTACCAAATATAAAAGAATTTTATTCAAATTTAACACTTAACTCAATTTCAAAAGAAAATTATGAATTTGCAAATAAAGTTTATACAGAATTCAATTTTAAAAACCTTGGGGAATATCAATAGTTTTATAATTTGCTTGATGTTACTCTTTTGGCTGATATATTCCAAGTGTTTCGTAAGAAAATACATAAACACTATGGGTTAGAAGCTTGTCACTACTTTAGTATCCCAGGTCTTGCATTTGATGCAGCACTTAAATACACAAAAGTAGAAATAAAGCTTATAACTGATATAGATATGTATGAATTCATCGAATCTGGAATCCGTGGTGGAGTCTGTGGAGTTATGAACCGCAAATCTATTGCAAACAATATAAATGTATCAAATTATGATAATAATAAAATATCAACATATTTATGTCGTCTTGATGGTAATTCATATTTTAGTTTTTTATTCATAAATTTAACATATTTTCTATTCAGTGAATAATTTATATGGATTTGCTATGAATATGCGATTACCAAAAGATAAATTCAAATGGGTGGATAAAAATGAATTACAATTCATTGATTGGAAAAATATAAACACTGAAAACAACATTGATTATATCTTAGATGTTGATCTTAAATATTCATAAGAATTACATGATTTACACAAAGATTATCCATTATGACCAGAAAAAATGAAAATTCCTAATGAATTATTGAGTGATTATCAAAAACATACAATTGAATATTTGAAAAAGTTTGGCTATCGTAGAACACCAACAGAAAAATTATTATTAACACTCTACGACAAAACAAATTATATTCTATATTTTAAGAATTTAAAACTTTATTTAGAACTTGGATTAGTATTGACAAAAATTCACCGAGGCATTCAATTCATTCAAACAAGATACATAAGACCTTATATACAGTTGAATACAGAATTACGTAAAAATGCTAAATCAGATTTTGAGAAAGATTTGTGCAAATTAATGAATAATTCTTTCTTTGGTAAGACCATTCAGGTATATTATCAATTATATAAAATTCTTTTGTAATTCTATTTTTACTATTTTTAAAATCTAGGATAATAGGAAACATTTGAATGTTAAAATGGTTTTGAGTGAATCTCAGTGTGCTAAATGGGTTAAAAAACCATCATTTGATCAATTTCAAATATTCAGTGAAAATAAAGCCATTCTCATATTGAAAAAACTTTAAGTAAAGCTGAATAAACCAATTTCTATTGGTTTCACTGTTTTGGAATTTGCGAAACATCATATGTATTGCTTACATTAGAAACAATTCAAAGCTTACTATGGAAAAGATATAATATTAATATATACAGATACAGATTCATTAACATATGAAATCAAGACTGGCGATTTTTATAGCGAAATGAAGAATATATTTTCTCCTTTAATAGATTTTTCCAATTATAGTAAATCACATAAATTTTTTGATGAATCAAAGAAAAAAATGATTGGATATTTGAAATCTGAATATGGAGAATAGGAAATGAATGAATTTATTGGAATAAAATCAAAATTATATTCAATATTATATAATGAAACTTCAAATAAGAAAACTGCTAAAGGATTACAAAAATCTATTTTAAATAAATTTATACACCATGAACACTATAAAATTGTTATTGAGAATAATAATTTGTATACAACTACGATGAGAAGAATTCAAAGCAAAAATCATGAATTACAGACTGTTGAGTTGAATAAATTAATTTTCACTTCATTAGACTATAAATTCTATATACTATCTGATGGCATTAACACTCTTCATTTTGGGCATAAAGACATAATATATAAATGATCGTTTTTCTTTAATTTAGATAAAAGATTAAAAGTAAAACTGATCAATTTTGGTGCTGTTGAACCACAGAGATCTACTGCCATGAGTTGTGGACTGGATTTATATACAGTTGTGAGGGGCAAAATAATTCCAAATGATTGATTTTAGTTACCACTGGTATCGCTATATCGTTGCCTCAATATTCCTTCGGACAAATTTGTTCAACAAGTTCAATGGCAATTAAAGGGATTGATGTTGGCGCTGGTATTATTGATGCTGATTATAGAGGCATTATCAAAGTCTTATTGATCAAAAACTCGAAAGAAAATTACAATTTTCGTGCGGGAGAAAGGATTGCTCAGCTAATTGTAAAAGATTACAGACACCTTATACCTATAATTGTGAATGAACTTGATAATACTGAACGTGGTGTAAATGGATTTGGCTCTACTGGAATTTAAGAGATTAACTAAATATTTTAATATTGTCTTAATTTAGGGTGAAGGGTATATTTTATTTTTACACCGTTCTACTACTGCAGCTTTCGAAAAATCACGAACAACTAAATGTTTTATTTTTCTCCAACGTAAAAACTTCTTTAATGAACGATTTGTAAATTCTTTTCCAACGTCAGTTGTAAATATTAATGGTTTACGTTTAGAATTTCTTATAATAGAAATGAATGCTTTTTTAACTGTTTCTGATTTTTTATTTTTAAGTGGGATTGACCATCCAAATTCAGATAGATTATCAATTACCATTAACAAGTATCTGAAATTATCATTTTCAAAAGAATTTTCAATTTCAACTTAATCACCATGCCAATTGTGGTCGATTACCTTAGAAACTAGGATTCCTTTTAAAATTGATCTTTATTGGACGATGTACTGAATATGTATGCTGTTGAGATAACCAATTTAAAATGTATTTTCTTGTTATATTAGGAATGATTTCTTTTACTGCTTTCTATAATTTTTCTACACCATGAAAGCTTGAAGGTTGCTTTAAATCATAATAATGTTTACTTAAAAATGGTATCATGGAAATTTCATCCATTTTTGTTTATTATAATTATTTCGAAGATTAATTTTATTTAAAGGTTTCTTAATTCCATATTTTGATATTTTGTTACTTTTCAAACCTGATCCAATTGCAAACTGTTGGTTCAATGGTATGTTAACCTAATTCAATTTAATTTTCTTTCGTGACATCAAATAATTTATTAAATTTATTTTATGTTTTTGCCGTTAAATCTTTTTTAAATTGTATTAATCCTTATAGATAAAGTGGATTTTTTAATTCCATTAGATGAATTTTTTCTAAAATTAATACTTGTCGGAAGAATATATATTTTATTTACTTCGTTCAAACTTTTATATTTTAAAAATTTTTTTAGGGATTGAGAGTAAAGTTTTGCTTTATTTTCTTGATTCAAATTAGTTATTATTATATTAGTCATTTGTTTGTCTAAATCGCTTAATCGTAGCAAATTTTTAGGGGTATCATGATTTATAACATTCATAAAATCATATTGTTTGTCATCATTAATTAACTTCATTTTTCTAAATTTACTCATTATATAACTCTTTGTAGTAGTATTTAACTATTTTGAGATTAAGTTCAAAGCTGGTGGAATAAGATGTTATAGAAAATCACCTTTTTTAAATATTACTTTCCGGCGACTTTTATTTGAAGAATTTTTAGAAGCTTTTCTTAATATATTTTTATATTTAGATAAAGATTTGAAGTCACAATTATCTAATGGTAAATTACCATATAAACAATTTTTAGCTATTTCAGATATCGTATCAATTAGACTAAGCTTTGCGTCCCTTATCAGTTTATTCCTTGATGCACTATCAGCTCGAGACAATTGATCTAATTCATTTGCACAAGAATAAATATTTTTAAACTTTTTATTCTTTAACAAATACATATGTTTCTTCATCGGGAAATATATTTGTTCGCACTCTAACTTCTTCTGAAGTATTCTGGTCAAAATCTAAGAATAAATAGCTAAATGGTTTATTTTTTGTTGACTCTATGAATGAATTCAAAACAAATGAACTATTGCTTCCATCTATTTGATTACTTAATATTTTGATTTTTAGAGTTTCTCTTGGGTTTGATATTAATACAATATATGTTAAATTAGTTGATATGTTTCGTATGTATTTGCTTTTGGGAAATAGATTTTGAACTAATAATATAACAGTTATATTTTTATGATGAGATATTTTAGTAAACAAATCGCAAATCAATATATCATTCACACTAGCATGCATATTATCATTAATTATTATAAGATTATTCTTTGATGAGTCTACATTTTCTAGTAATTCTTTAATGAAATTTAATAATTTTTTTTTTAATTCCATGAATTTAATTATATAATGGAAACGATTGCCCAGATCAATAGTAAATTTCATCAAAATAAAATCTAAATATTTCTTTCATATAGTATATTAGTTTCTCAACAAAAGTACTCTTACCAGAACTTGATGGACCATATATTATAAACCGACTAGGATGTTTAAGTGTTAAATCAAAATAGGTTTCCATTTATAGGAAAAATAATTCGTGTTTCGTAAAACATTAAAATCAAATATAATTTTATTAAAAATTTCAGCAATAACAAGATTATCAAAATATTTATTACAAGCAAATTAAATAATAGTGAGCTTCCAGTCTGTGCTAAAGTGAAAGCAGAATTTATAGCTGATTATTGTAAATCTTTTCAAAATAATATTATTTATAGTTAAATACTAATTGATTTTTGCTCTTTCGTTTTTTATTTTAACTATATACGTGTAAAGAGGAAGAGCAATAATTAAGTATAAAAGATCAAACACTTTCTTAAAATAATTAAATTTAAAGTATTATAAAATCTTAAATAATGGATCGAAAAGTTAAAAAAATATCTTTGAGTAAACTTTATAAGACTGAACATATTAGAAATACAGTGTGGGATATTCTTTCTAAAGATTTTGACTATTCGTTTGATCCAATTATAAAAGAAGATCAAAATGTGAGATCTCTACTTGTGAAACCCGCAAAAATTTATAATACTTTGATTAAAGAATTGGTTATCGAATATGGATATGAATTTGAAACTCTGGAAAATCTAAAGAATTGCCTTGACACTTTAAAGAAATTGGACACTGAAAGCGAAATAAATAAAGATGATATACGTGACTCAAAATATGATATGTCTCATATAGAAACACATGTTTAGATTAATTTATTTAGTTTAATTGTATTCTCTTGTTAAATTTAAATTAATCAATGTTTAACAATAGAATACAATACAACTAAATTATTTTGAATTTAGGTTGATAATCATTAACTCAAAATTTATTTGTTTTAGTGCTAAGTGCCCAATTTTTACCATATATATAAAATAACTTTTGTTTTAGACTGAATATTCATTTAGGTTAAACGTTTATGTTTTTAAAGTTCTATTATTTGTTTCTACATTAAAAAACTATTATGCGTAACAAAATTTGTACTATTACTTTAAGGAATGAAATTAAAAAATTGTAATCCTGTTAAGCTTTGCTCGTGATATAATAGATTATAAAAAAGAAAATATTCAAAAGTATGAAGAATTTAAGAGAGAGATTGATGAGCAAAAGAAATTCCGATTTCAAATTAATTACCGAGAGTGGTTGCATAAATATAACCAAATTCAAGAATCTTTTGACAATCCTGAAAATATTTCACTTAAAGAATTGATTGAAATATTGAGATGTAATTTTGGTCAAGGATTTCATGCTCGATTTTGGCACAGAGATATTGAAAACATGATTAATGAACATATGGTTAAGAAATTGGGACATGGAAATTATAATAACAAATTTGTCAAAAATCAAATGAAATTGTTTTTGGATATAATTAAATCTAGTTATTTCTCTTATGCAAAAAATCTTGAATCTTATTATAATTATGTAAGTATCATCATTTCAATAAGTAATGATGTAATTAAAATTTTAATCGAGAAAAATTTAGAGGAAAATAAATAATCATGTATAATTTAAATTGATATTAATAAATGAATTTTAATATAGTTAAAATTTGATAAAATTTCTTAATAAATTTGCCTTAATTATTTTAAATTTAATAAAAACAAATAATTTCAAGTGAAAGTGATTAAAAGTTTTCAATCATTGAAATTAATTAAAAATTATTATTTATGTAAATTGTTTTACTTTGCATAAAAGTTTCTTTAATTATCAATTGATGAATGCTCCAGAGTGTGGCTTTTTCTACTACTAAGGTTATTAAGGTTATAGCCCTTAGGATACCCTTGACTTTCATACAATTGACATCATTAAATAACATTTCAAATAATTTATAGAGTTTACGAGAATTTTTATAAAAAAGAAATTACCCATTTTTATCTCCTAATCCTTTGGAATTTGCGATTGTAGATTTGGGATATCAGTGTGTGATCTGACTGCCCCTTTGCTCTATTGATAGTGGTAAATGATCAATAATTTAATTACTTTATTAATAGTTTAAAACAGTGGTTTATAATTCATTTATTAACAGAGAATTACGAATGAGTTTACCGCTTGAGATTCTTGAGGCTCGTGTGACCAAATGCTATAATAGTTAAAGATAGAATGTATTGAAAAACATTTTAAACCAATTCTGTATCATATTTTCACCATTCAATCTGTATCTCTAATTGTACTCACAAAACTATCAAGCGGTTTATTAATAGTAAGAAATGTGCATCAAATATCTATGAGAAGGGATCTTTTAGCATTTTCTTCTATCTAATTCTTGGACAGAGGAGATCACACATTTTATTAATGTAAATTCCTTACCCGGGTGTGATATTAAATTCACATATACTAGCTCATATTAATTGTTCATTAACTTCTTTTTTTGTTTGTTTACAGATTATTCTGTTATTTTATGGAAGAAAATGGTCAATAAAAATTCTAAACTCAAGTTTTTTTCAAAGCCTTTTGGTTGGGTTAAAATTTAATCCTTAGATTAACTTTTAGTATCTAAACTGTCTTATTTAAGAAGGAACACGCATGTGAAACGTTAAAAATGCAAAGGGAGGATATTTTTCAGTGAGTTTTCCCTTGGGTATTGTGTAATCTGAGCTATGGCTAGGGCCATGGTGTGCAGGACAGGCTGTTCATGAAATGACGATTTTTCACTAAAAATTAGTTTAAAACCGATTTGTAAGTATTATTACATTTATATTTTATAAGATTTAAAAGAATTTAGAAGAAAACATTGCAGAATATTACGAAAAATTAACAGAATATACTGGATAATACATTCGGGGTTAAGCTGGGTACGGGGTTTATCGAGAGAAAAGGTTGGTATCCAACTAGCGAGCTTATAGATCTTGATCAAAATCATAAAGGTTATTTAGTGATGTACATTTTGTTTGCCCAGGGATGTACAGACTTGAAAATCTCATGGGTACTTTTTAGGTTGAGAAATTAGGGATCCAGGAGAGGGTTTTTAAAAAGTTATTTTTTTAACAATAAAAGTGTTTTTATGGTTTTTCAAATAGATAGATTTCAAATTTGCGAAAAATTGTTTAAATTAATGTATTTGATGCTTTATTTATTAAAAAAATAATTGAAAACTGAAATATTGCTAAAAATAAGTTTACTTATATTTTTGTTAATACAAAACTTAGTGAATACAGTAAAATATTAATGCGCCGTTTCATAAAATACCTAGGGGAAGATGTAATTTATGAGGAGACCATAGGGGTATCAGAAAAAATGTCAATAAGTATTCGGGGTAGGCACTCCGTCTGAACATCCCTTCCTTTGCCCGTCCCTACCATAGGCATATATAGGGTGACCAGATTAAATTGCGTCATGATTAATTTTTAATATATCTATTACTTTGTAACTAATTGAAAATTTATTTCACTTATTCTGCTTAATTAAATGATATAAACTCTACTATTGTTAAACTGAATTTTATTCGACATAATTCACTTGATATTTTATTCCTAATTGAAAACTTCCTTGAACACCCCTTCATAATCGATGACATAGTTATCGAAGTAATAAATCTTTGAAATTGTTTAGTTAAAAGAAATTGTACTATTGCAGTGTTTCTGTAGTTTTTTATGTTAATTGATTAGGAATCAAACGATTCTATGACTTATAAAAATTTTTTTATATAATAAAATATAATTTAGAACAATTGTACAAAATTATTTCTACATTAATGAGCGCAAAATAAAATAAGTGAATGTTATGTCATTTTATTTACTAGATTAAAATATTTGATTATAACCTCTATATAGTTATAATACAAAAAAATTGTAATTTCTTAAATCTAAAACAATGTTTTTTATTTTAATTATTACATTCAATTTAATAACTGAAATTTTAACAGTGATTCAAACTAGTATAAACAAAAACAGTATCCTTTTCTACCATGTTGCGTTTATTTTTCTATTCCTGCAAAGAACGGGAAAGGACAGGAACATATATTTGTAACGATTACCAAGACAAGACAGGACATGAAAATATTTCACTATAACAAGAAATCACTCTGACTGATCGCCTGTTAGAATATAGCACTAAATATATCAATCATTTGCTATTAATTAGATATATCTTTGATCTGCTGAAACATAACATCACTGTATATGTAATTCAAATTATTAATAAATTTATATAAATAAACAGGAAAAATTTATTTCTTGTAATAACAGGAGAATACATGAAAATATTCTTACTATTCTAAAATCAGGACAGGATTTCTCCAGGACAAAACAAGACAAGAATTAATTCAATTCATATTTAGATAGTATAATTCAAACAATGCAAAAGTAAAACAAGAATTTTTAGAATTTATATTAAATTTACTTGTTATTCTTTTTAAAAAAATAAAATTAATTAGTAATAATTACTAATCAATAAAACCCGGTAAATACTTTTTAATTTCGTATTCAATCTAATAAAGAAATATATACATTGCGATTCCTGACATAGGTGTATATAGCTTTAACATTATGTATTGAGTTTGCATTAGATCCCTTTAAAGGCACGTTTTCTGCATAGCATTACAACCAGTTTAGACGCTTCCACTGACAATTGAGTTTATATTAGAACCCTTTAAAGTTGTGTTTTGTGCAAAGCATTTATGCAATGAAATTTTGGTACAACTTTATCTGATTTTTTAATTGATTACACATGAAATTGTTAAAAATGGTGTATATCCCCCTTATCACTCACTAATTCAGACAAAATTTCACATGATTTTTTTAATTTTTATTTTTATTATTGTTACACAATCCTTTATGTGCTCACTTTAATAAATGCTTTGCACAAAACACAAC
>JAQFXN010002185.1:0-13244 GCA_034693365.1 Liacarus xylariae
AAGAGTTGAAGTTTTATTTAATAATTATTAAAAAAACGTCGAAAAAAATAAATGTTTTAGTTGTAAATAAATCTTATTGTTATAAAATATTTTATAACTCGATTGTATGAAATACAATAAAAATAATGTAATGAAAGTAAAGTCCATTTATTCTTAGACTTAAAGTTTTAATCAATTAATTGTAGCGAAAACAGAGTCAAGTCGTCAGAGTTATGCCAACTCTTATCCGTATCTCTACTGCATATAGAGTACAGTTATATTTATAGTAATATAAAGTACACTTCAATGCTCTTATGCAGTATTGAGTGCGAATGTTCGCATCAAAGGTGTAATCCATGTGCGATAAAGTACGCCAAATGCCATTTCATTATTTCCACTTTGAGAAATGCATCATATTCTGCAATCAGAACTAGTTTTGCGCTCCGTTACCGATTCGGAACTATCAGTTCACTGCAGACACTACACCACAAATGAATTGACAAATCAGTTCAACTGTCATTCGCTCTCTACTACTCTATTCTGATATAACTTTAGCTTTATTTCTATGCTTCCAAGCCATGAATGAACCAGAGATGCGAAAGGAAATAGGCCAAAATTATTCCTTTATTTGACTAAGAATCTTCTCATATTTTGCATCTTGATTGCTTTTGAAAAATATAAAATATATCCTGTTAAATTTAAAAAATGAGCTTCTGGCCTATATTCAGCAGTGGGCTCTATTATGAGGCATTACTTTCCATGAATATTCTTCAAACACCAAAAAAAAAACTATATTTTCGTTCATAGAGTTTTCGAATCCCTTAATGGCAGGGATGTGGAAGAGGGGTTTTTTATGTTTATTTGTACTAAAAAAATTTTAAAAACTATTATTTTAATCATTTGTTAAATTCTAATAAATAATTAAAATTTGGACCCAAAATATTTTGAGCTTAATTTTAGTAAAATCTAAGTTTACTTAATTACTTAAAAACTATTACTAACTTTAAAAAAGTCGTTTAAAAAAATGATAGGAATTCTTATAATTGATTGTTTGTTGTTTTGGTTACATTAAACTAAATTATATAATAAAATTAAATTTTTTAAAACAGTGAATAAAATAAAATATATTAGAAAAACATTTTTTGGTTTGACATGTTTTGCACATTGAGTTAAGTCTAATCAGTTGTCCATTCATTTGGGAATAGTATAGAGCAGAGAGTGTGAACTGTGCTGACAAGATTGACTTGTGAATTGTGACAATTGAATATAAATGTATCCAATCATATGATATACTGTGAAGCAGTGCTCTCATACCAGAGAGAATTGAGTGTTCGGTTGACTTTCTATTTGATATAGAGTTTTCCCATTTTCAGCTCTTTATGGCAATTGTATACAATTTACTGTTCCCTTCCAATCAATGTTTGTAGAAAAAGCTTAATATCTATTACTTGCAGCGATAGTCTAAAAAACTACTGCACAGTCGGTATGATTCAAGAATTAATTGAATTAAATAAGAATTAAAAATATTTTCGCTAACTTTAATCATAATTTTTCTGTTATTCTGTTATAAATATGTTTCAGTTGTGATAATCCCAAACCAAACTTGAATAGTCTATTATAGCTTACAGAACGTTGTGGTGCAATAAAGCACTGCGTGATTACTTTACACGCTTTGTTAAACACCGATTGTGTTCCCCATCAGCACATCAACCGATAGCTATTCAATAATAATCTGTTACTTTTTGAGTTTTGCTGAATTACATTTTGAAAAAAACTTTTGGTTTACTTACTTTCATAAGCACTGTATAAATCATGACTAGAGATGCGATGAAAACATTTAAGGCTTTGTCATTCGATATGTTAATGAAAATCAATGCAATATTAATGACAAAATCGATTAGTTTTTACTATTTTCTATATTAACTAAACTTCTATTATCTAATGTAATTAACTATACTTATAAAACATCAATTGATAATTTTTATTCATATACTTTGTTTAATTTCCATTTCAATAATGTTCTATCAAATAAGTTATAAAATATGTATTGAGAAAGCAATCTTCTCATCGCTAAATTATAACTTAAGGACACTTGTAATGATATTGGACTAAATACTAAAACGTTAAGCTTGTGCATCTGAATAAATTAATAAAAAAGAAATTAAAATAAAAACTTCAATTTTAAAATATATCTTTGATGTGATTTTATTTGCTTACAATATTATACAACATCTCTGTGTGGTTAATAGCTCCCTGTATATGTACAGTATAATATTTGTAATATCATGATACAGTATTATACTGTAGAAACATTAGAAAGACAGAATAAAACTGTTTGTTATTCTTTAAATAATCTATTCTTGGAATTTATTTAATGTTTATATTAATGTTCAAATTGGCTTTACTATAAGGGTGTGTTTGAATTTGCATCTTTTCATTTTATTTACTAATCATATTAAAGAATATTCTTATTATGTATTTTTTATCAATTCTCTCACCTGCGAGTACTGTATAACTCATAGTTGTACAAGCATTCTAGAATTGTGCAAGTTGTCAATCGCGTGCATCATTTGCATCATTTTCTGCCACAAATATGTGCCATAAATCTGTTCATCCATTTATTGCCGGAGCAAATAAATCCCAAATCATGTGCCGACGGGATTTAATATGCATTAAGAATATGAGTTAATGCAGATGTTTGGCCATATAGTGTGGCTTAAGAACCTATAAAACCCTATTGTTTTTAGCACACAATAACACGTTTGGCCCAATTGTTTATCGAAAATCTAACAAACATTCATATAATGCAAAACAAAATAATTATTTTTTAAATTTAAAGTTTGATTTGAATTATAGAAATATTTCCAAATTTATACATTCAATCCAACAATTAATATAGCATTTAATGGAATAAAATAGTTGTTTATAGAACTTATATCTTTGTGGTTATACGAGTGCATAATAGAGTGTGAGTGCAGGTGCAGTTCAATGCATTAATTGATGAGTTGGGCCGCACTGGCATTTGTGCATCACTTTCACCACTAATAAAGTGATCATTTGTTGGCACGCCATCCACGCTCATGATCACCACAACACTGCACTCATCTCCGCCTATGCTATGCTATGAATTGCTGCAATCATCGTCTCTCTCCTCCCATCAATTGATGCGGTAGAGTCTGCGGTACTCAAGCGAACCCTTATTTATAGGTCTGTTCAGCCGTTTGTCTCAGAAAAGTCACTACAAAATCAAATCAAAAGTTTAATTGAGTTCAGTTTACGCTTTACTGTAAATCAATGCCACACACGGGTGAGAATAAAGCCATTTGTTATTTAAGATTTAAATTTTAAAACATAGGCTTATTTTTTGAAAGAATTTTTAGAATTTAATTTTAATGTAATATTTTATTACTATATTTGATTTGAATCAATAAAAGCAATCAATTCAAAGATTATTTCTTGAACACTGATTACTCTTTCTTTCCTTTATTTTAAATTATTAAATCATTTTTGTTAAAAATAAACTTAATTAATTTAATAGAAATATCGACATATAATTCAGAATTATTTAGATTTTAATTATTAATTAATTATTAGTTATTAAAAGAGAAAACTGTTTAACCGATTAGTAGAATAATAATTATGTGAATCATTGAATAAAGTTTGCGTAATTAAAATCTCTGATCCAAACAATTGTTATCAAACTTTTGACTAATGTTTCAATTAATAAGATTTAAATTGATTTTCAATAAAATAATATATATAATTACGGATTTGCCAACAATTCCCATCCTTTGACTTCAAATATAAGTCCAGACTCTTTAGATAAAAAAAAGAAATTCAAAAGTTATGAAATTTTGTGGTTAAGAGAAGCAAAAATCTTAACGATATATTGAAATAATAAAAGCCAATCGTAAACTAAAAGCGAAACGTCAACTTTTATGGTATGGGCTATACGTTAGACCATAACTAACCATAACTTTATGATGATTTTTAGTCTTTGTTCAAATCTATGCGAACGAGTATTACAACTAATATAGACTCATAAGCTGTCAGTAATAAAGTTAAACTGTGCAACAAATTTGTTTGTTTATGATCTAAAGCTAGTGATTCTAATAAACTAATGGATTAGGTTTATAAAGACCGACACATAACTGTTCTTATGTCTAGCCTTTAGACGATTCTATAGTATTTTGTGGTTACGTTAACCCAAACAAAATCAATTCATTTAAAATAAAGAATACATTTATTCGAAAATTTTGTCGAGCAATTTATCAATCAACAATACTCGACTTTTTTTTGTCTTTTCTGAATCTATAAATTAAATAAAATTCAAAAAGTTATTTAATTTCTAGTCAGTCTTTGCCTGCAGTGTCCGAGACATTGCAGTGAAGTACTCTTTAAATTGTATATAATATAAAAGTTTAATTCAGGTCAGGCCGGTATCAACCAATTGGGTGGACTTTTTGTCAATGGAAGACCGCTTCCCCTTCATGTCCGCCACCGTATAATAGAATTGGCTCTGTTAGGTGTCAGGCCATGTGATATATCGCGACAACTCTTGGTTTCACACGGGTGTGTCTCCAAAATATTGACCAGATTCTATGAAACAGGTTGGAATTAATCAATTATTCTCTTTTTTAATTTAATACAAATACAATTTGATTTTGAAATCAAGTTTTCTACTGTATGCAGTTATTATATTGTATTGTACATGCTAATATTATAATGTAGATACATATACTGTAACAAATGTAGAATTGAGACGACTAGTTCAATTCAAAAATATTATATTATATAGATAAGAAGAGATATTTCTAAATAAATTCTATCAGGGATTAAAGAGCGGTATAATGAATGCATTTTGCATCAATGTAATTAGCATTATGCTTGAAAATAACAATGATTGGGAATAATGCGAATTAACAATAAATGTCTATTTGGATTATAACTATACTGTGGAATTTTCCGGCTTATAAGGTATATGATAGGAGCAGGGCATTTTAAATAAAAAATTACGTAAATTATTATTATAAAAGCCGGTAAGATAAATTTGACCAAATCAATATTAATTTAACTAAATTAATACAAATTTAACTAAATTAAGATAAATTGAACTAAATTAAGATAAATTGCATTTAAAATCATTTTTAGGCTCATTTGATGTTATTTTGTTTCCAATATTTAGGGAAAATTCAATAATTAAATCTATAAGCTCGAAGAATTAAGTTCCTGCTTATAAGATATACTTTAGGCTAGTTTAGGGTCTCAATGAAATGGCAACATTAGCAGCATCGCTACCATTTGTATTTTGGTAAATTTTAAAAATTCTAGTAACCAGTAGTTTATCTCTATGTTTAATATATTTTTTAACTCACAAAAAATACAGAATATCTTCTTGGAATCTTAGAAGGATGGATTTGTATGAATTTCTGACTTAATTTAGTATAGGTCGAATAAAAACTTTGTTTAAGATTTTGCTTTCTTCTTACATATTGGCAAATAATGTTTGTAACTAGTGAATTTATAAATAAACATTTCATCTACTGAAAACTTGTAATATCGTAGAACTTTCATATTTTTTAGCAAATAATAGATTATTCATGTTTACCTTCTTTAATTCTCTAAATTGCTCACGAATTATGACTATAACGAGTACTAGCTCAATCAAAAAAAGAATTAATTGAAAATTTCTTTTGTATTTGTATTAAATTAACATTGTGAAGCAGGGGTCGCCAAGGAGGTATAGCTTAAATACCCCCTGAGTTTGAGATTTTGCAAATTACTCCCCCTCTCCTAATTTTTTGCACGCAGCGCAAAAAGTCATATTTTTATTTTCCTCCCATCTGTGCATTTTTCATATTTTGTATATCCCCCGTTACATTTTGAGAAAATTTTCTCAAAGTACCCCCCTCTATACTGACTCGGCCGACCTTGGCGACCTCTGATTTTAAAGTGTACTTGAGGACAACAGTATTATCACAAATATAAAAGTTTTAAATAATATCCTTGCCAATTTCTAGTTTATAACGTCAAGTTGAGTAGTAAGATTACTAATTTATACCGAGCTGCATTTAGGATTATTAAATTTCTAATCTACAGAATATCTATTGAATATTAATCTCTACTTTAACAAAATGTAGATTGTTGAAAGATGTCTGTGAAACATGATTGTTCTCAAGTATATAAAACTTCATATTAACTAGTCAAATCTAATTAAATGATATCAAAAAATTCATTTGTTTAAATTTAGGTTCGATTAAGCCTGGCACAAATCATTTACGTAAGATTTTAGTTCAATATTTTTACAATTCAGAATTATTTTAATTAATGTTTATTTTACTAAATTTTATATTGGTACACAAAGCGCTACTGTATACCAATTATATTATTATATAATAACCAAGAGAGTGTAAACAAAATCTCATTCATCCTCACCTGGCAATGACTGAAAGGTCAGGCGGGTATAGAACGGAGTATTTGCAATCGTCAAATTCTTGCAGAATTTAATTAAAAATGATGTAATTTAACAGAATTTCGACCAATTATGCAAGAATTTAACAGAATTTGAAAGAATTGAGGCAAATTATGATGAATTCTGTAAGAATCTAACAGAATTTGACTAAAATTAGCAAGAATTTGATAAAATTCTGCTCTTTTTCTAAGAATTCAGATAGAATTTCACAAAATATTCTTTAAAAACGGCGCCGTTTCTCAAAATTTCTAAGGGGGTGGGGACCTCGTTTTCTTCAACTCAGGGGGATTTTGGTCATTTTTCAGAGACAGAGGTATTTTGCCTATACCTATACCCCCCCCATTACCCATCCCTAGTATTAACATTTGAAAAATTATGCTCTAAAAGGCTGGTGTGAATTCGCATGTTTTTGTTGTTTGTCATTTGGAAGACTCTTTATGGAGTATTATATTTATAGTAACAGATTTTTAGTTGTTTTGTCTTAAATATTGAACAAATGGTTACTTTATAGATAAATTTTCTTTGAAAGAATGGTTATAGATGGGTCGCCAAAGAGGATATAGCATAAATACTCCCCTGAGTTTGATATTTTGCAACTTTCTCCTCCCTGACTTTTTGCGCTCCAGGCAATAAGTTTCTATTGTTACGCTGCTCATTTTTCATATTTTGGGATTCAAATTTTTTCCTGACTCGGCCGACTTTGGCTACCCCTGGTTATAGATACACCTGTTTTTAAAGAATTTCAAAATATCAAAAGGTTTGGAAAAAATGTGAAATAATAGTTACGTAAAATATCCTATAGCTTGTCATTAAAGGATTCCACCACATAATCACGTAATTCCAGGAATTTTAGGACGTGATGAAGCCATGATATTTATTTTGACAAAACACCAATATATTAGCAAAAAAAACGATAGATTTGGTATTGATTTAAGAGCATTCCTCATCTGTTTCATATGAATGTACACAAAACATGATGGAATCTGACATAATTTTCTCCAAGTGTCGCCAAGGTCGACCGAGTCAGGGGATATAAAGAAGGTATTTTGAAAAAATTTTCTCAAAAAGGCAGGTGGGTATAATTTTTTCAAGATCTGAAAAATGCACAGGGAGGGGGGGGGGTAAAATAAAAATATGACTTTTTTGCGCTTGGGGCGCAAAAAGTCAGGGGGCATTTTGCCAAAACTCAAACTCAGGGGGGTATTTAGTCTATACCCCCCTTACGATTCTCAAAATCAACACAACTTTTAAGTTTGCAAATTCGAGTTGCAGTAAATTATAAAACTACTCATAAAACAGTCTTTTCCTGTTGACAAGATAGAAAACATTTTGATAATTTAATCTAATTACTAACCAAATGACCTCATTAGTTTTATATGTCTGACTAAAAATGTAATGTTGTTTAACATTTAAGTATGACACAGTGATCCATTAGTGACCTCTTAGATTTCGTCAGGGATGTACGGCCTAGGGTACAGCCCGATATGCCCACATAATGATTTTGACCGATACCCCCTATGTCGCTCTCAACGTATCCACCTTTAGCGATTTGAAAAACGCCGTTTTCGGAATATTCTATATACATTCTTAGAAAAATAACAGAATTTTGTTAAATTCTTGCTAAAGTTCAAATTCTGTTGTAATTTTACAGAATTCATAAATATTTGCCGAAATTCAGTTAAAGTACGTCATTTTTAATTAAATTCTGCAAGAATTTGACGATTGCAAAATATGCCCTGGACCCCCTCATTCAAAAATTGAAAAATGTTGTGACTTCACAGCCAGGATTACCCACCTGAAATTTTTACACATAAGACAACTTATTAGTCCTGGTTTTATTAAATTTTTATTTCTAATAAGAGGGATTATTAAATGGATGAAACCCCCTTTTTATTATAAGATTGCGCTAAAGTTTTAATTTGAGTATTATTGACCCCAATTAAGGTCAATACAAAATACAATTGACCAGAATAGAAAAATTTTATATTTAGTTATTTAAAGAATTTGCTGTAAATTATTTAAAGTCTTGAAAAAATACTCATACAATAATTGTAATGAAATTAAATCTAAATAACTATAAACCTTATGTTAGGTTCTATTGGAGGCTCCAAACCAAAGCACGTGACGACACCAAACATTGTCAGAAGAATATTACGTCTGAAGCAAGAGAACCCGGCTATATTTGCCTGGGAGATCAGGGACTTATTGCGGAGAGAAATTAGTAATTATGCCCAAAATCAAAATGAATCGACTTCTGGTGCTTCTTCTGGTGCATCGAATGCAGAGCCAGAACTCAATGCTAATACCATTCCTTCAATTTCATCAATAAATCGCATTTTAAGAAATGGAACCAATTCTCTGTTCGATTGGGCAACAAATGCCAGTCCTTCATGCGTCACACCTAATGAGTCTATCAATGGATTTAGTGATGAAATTAATAGAAAGTCTCAAAATCAAAGTCAACCAGTTTTGGGTAATAAATGAAAACTTTTTAATTTAAATTTTTTACAATTTATTATTTTATTCAACAAAAGCAAAGAGAAAACAGAGAAAATTCAAGACTTATTCAATCGAAGAGATCCTAAAAAAAGATGATTTCGATGACAATGAAGGACACGATATTAGCAATCGATACCAAACGCAATCACAAAATTCATATACTTATCCATCGAATCCAATACAAGCGACACAACAGTTGACAGTTCAACAGCAACTGTACTATTCTTACTATTGTCAGGCATTAATGGCAGCAAATTATAAGCAAAACACTAATAACACAATCAATAATACGAATAATAGTATGTCATTCGAACAGCTAATCCCACAAACGGGTCAGCACTCTATGTCCACAACACATAATGTTTACCAGCAATCGTCACAATTACAGCAGTTGTCAAACTCTGAACATTTTCAGACACATTCGTATCAATAGTACAGTGTTTTCAGAATTAATATGTTTTGATTTTTTCAGAATAATCATTATTCCTTAGATATAGTGATTGATGATTGAAGTTAGACATTGCATAACACTTAGTCACTCAAACTTCTCTTTATATTAACTAATATAAGATTAGGATTAGTCGCAACAAATAAGTCATTGCTAGTCTGTCCCAGTTATAGGATCTTGATAATATAAATATAGGATTTATTATAACAAACACAAAGACAATGAATTTTGGTATTTGATTGAAACCAAAATAAAATATATAAATAGATAAATACAATTAGCGATTATTTGATTAGAATATTGTCTCAATTATTCTTTGATTTATTGATTGTACAGAAAATATTCATGGTCAATGTTTAATAACTTATTAGACTATTAATAAATTAAGTTTAAAAATATATTTTGAATTTTAATTTTAAAATTGAATAATTAATTCTTTATTCAATTGAAATGGAATTTAATTTTATTTAATTTAAATAAATTATTTTAAAATTTTATTTGACTATTTAAGCTTAGAATTAAAATTGAAAATTATACAAGGTAGATAAATTACAAAACCAGATAAAATATGCATATAGATCAAATAATAACCTGGTGAGTAAATTCGATCATCCAAAGGTGTATTATACAGTATATGATTAGATAAAATGGATCTTTGTTCAAATCTGGCAAAATTCCCGAAAAACTTTGTGCTAAAAACTTGTTTATCAATAAAAAAAAATCTCCATGTTGACTCGAAATTTTTCTAAAAAGTGCTCGATGATGTGCAATTTAAAAATGTATGCAGATGAGTGGAACACAGAGTATTGTGTAATTTTTATAATTAAACAAGTTAAGCTTGGCATAGAAGGGTTGAAGAAAAAAATTACTGGAGTTCTTTAGACAATTCTATTAAAAAATACATTGAATTTTGAAATTTCCAAGAAATAATAGTACAGTGTATTGAAATTTGTTCTTCGGTCAGCAATTATTAAGATTGTAGAACAAGTATAGATACAGTACTGTATATCTTAATCCGGCAAACAATTAAAATATTTTATAAATCAGATGCTATGAAAATGATTTACAATAAAGCGCCAAGAATTTTAATTTTCCTCCTGTCAACAATTGGTGCAGCAACCAGAGCCCAAATTTATAAAAATTTAACTCAATAGCATCACACAAATATTTTCAATGAAATAAATTTAGGGGACAATAAGGGGCAGATATTTAAGAAATAGAATTTAATTTATAAAAAACCACTTTAAAAATATTTCGGATTTACAAAAAATTATTATAATTAACAAAAAGATATTTTTCGAGATTCGATCCTGTTAAACTTTTTCTCTTATCAGTAAATACAGAATTAAAAATTGAGAAACTTCTTTCAACGTCCACCGTTGTTATTGGAACATAGGTTCTGTTCTTCCAAAATCAGCTAAATTTTTATTCTTCTTCTTAAAACTGTTTTCAGAAAATATTTTAATCCCTAACACCTGTTTTGGATTGAAAGCATTTTTCAGTAAATTTCCACTTAAGCTTTATGTAAATGAATGTTTTCCATAGAACATAGGGTAATATTTGACAATAAAATGTTTGGACAATTTGTCCACATGAATCTCGTTTACTCTGGAATGACGCGAAATTTTTTGTGAATTTTATAAATTATCTATTTTAAAATAAAGAACTTAAATGGTAGATTACTGAAAAATTAAAAATAGCTGCTGATGATCATGCTAAACTGATATATTAAGGTTTAAACTTATTCTCTTAACTAGCTTGTAGTGTATGATTTTAAGCACATATGCTGCTGCACCCTATTCACAAATTTGAATATTAATAAAAGCTTTTATTTTTAAACGATTTTAAAATGTTTAATTATAATTATTTTGATAATTTAAATTAAGTTAATATATATGAAAGGCGCAATTAAATTTTAGAAAACGAAAATTTATTATAAAATATAAAAAAAATTATAAAATAATTAAGCACACAAATTGTTACATCAAGCACACGGATTAGACAAACAAATCAAAGCCAAAGGATGGGATGAAAACTTAGTAAAATTAAAGAATTATTAATAGATTTAGTTTTTCTTATTATCTCGATAATCTTTCTAAATTTATTTCGATTTATTCAACCTAATAATAACAGTTAACAAATCTATAAAATCAGCATTGTAGCAAATTAATGATTGCTATTATCTTACCCTGCCCAACACAGCGGCTAAATCATAAGTTTTGGTAATTTTTCACTCCAAATATATTATTTGTTTATTTACATAATTAATATTAAATATAAAATTTTAAGAAATATAAATTTTATTATATAAAATGACAACAATAGATATTTTTGTATTAGTAACTGCTATTTGTAATGTATTAAACGGAAATGAAAATAATTTTTACCAAAATTTTTTAGCCCAAAAATCAATTAAATTTATGAATGATTTGATTACAAAATATGAACCCATTATTAATGAATATATTCAATTAAAAAATGAAGATTGTGAATTTTATGATCTTTTAGAAGAATATACTCCTGGAACAGAAGAATTCAATAAAAATTATTCTGAAAGTTCAGATTCTGAAGAATCTTATCACGACTGTTTGGATGATCTGGAATATTTGAAAAGAGTCATTGTTTATATAAAAGTTAACCCTAACCAAAAATTTGCATCAATCAGAAATCGATTTCGGTTAGTAAAAACAAGCGATATATTTAAAAAAAATTCAAAATTTGGTGAAAAATGGTTGATTTAAATTACAAATGAATGAATTACTTGAATATTTTTGGGAAAAATTCGAAAACGCGCGATCTAATTTTAAACCTGAACACAGATGTGATTTACAATTATGGGCATATTGTAAAGCTAAAGAAATGGGAATCAAAAAGGTTTTATCTGGAGCAGGTGTGGTTCGAATATTTATAAAAAAAGTATAATTTAGTCAATAGAAAAGTGACTAAATTAGTTAGTTCAAATTGTAAATCTAAATTAAGCAATATTGATAATTTACAAAAAGAATTTATTGATATCTTTAAACAAATTTCTTTAAATTATAATAAAAAATGATTTGTAATTAGGACCAAATTGGGTTTAATATTGAAATTGCAACAAAACGTACCTACTCATTTCAGGGGGAAAGACACACATTAGTAGGGGTGCAAAATATATCCTCAACAAAGAATTCCTTTACCATTTTGCCAACTATCTCTTTAGATGGAAAATGTTTAGGCAAGCTTCTTATTTGCTTAAAAGAACAGGGTTGTGATTTTGGACCTACAATAAAGAAAAGTATTGATAATATATTAACGTATATTAAAAATGTCCATATTATTTGTTCAACATCCGGTAAAATGATTAATCAATCTATAAAAGCTTGGGCAAATAAGTTCTATGAGGATGCATTTTCTACCTCACCAGTTATTAATGGGAAAATTAAAATTTTACATTTACTGGATTCATATCCTGCGCATTCTAATCTTAATTTTGACACATATTATGATTCCAGTAAATTTGAAATTAATGTTTGCTCAATTCATTGCTAACCATATTATTGAAAGTTATTTCATTGAATACAAATAAAACAGAATTATTGTTCTTTAAAAGAGGACAACAAGAAGTTCACAATAAAGATCTGCTTCAACTGAAAACATTGACCCTGGGTGAGTTAATCTGGTAAATGACAAATATTCAGTCTGTATTAAAATTCAGACAATAGTTTTGAGTTAAGAATTTTGTTAAGACTTTATTATTTAATTCAAATGTTTGAAACAAATATTTAAAACAGAAATCAAAGTAAAATACAATTAATTAATAAAAAGAATAATTTAAACACAAATTGTCTTTTTGTGGTTCAGAAAGTG
>JAQFXN010002186.1:0-13243 GCA_034693365.1 Liacarus xylariae
TTGCCTCTTCCACAAGTTCCGCTTCCTTACCCCTCAGAGAAGAGATGTTCCAGGTGCCCAAATCCAAATTCCATTGCGGTAGTCTTGTCCGTGAAGTCCTTAGTTTCCTGCCTTTTCGGCTTCGGGACCTCATGTTCGCGGAGTCAGTGTCCAAATCCATAAGTATCCAAGAAAGTCATCCAAATCCATAAATAGTTAAGTAAAACATTTTACAGAAGATTTAGTTTAAAAACTATAACAAAATTGAGGCAATGATTATTGGATGAAAATTATCTTTAGAAATTCTCTCAATATATAATGTATTTTTATTATCTAAAGTTTGATTGAAATCGATCAATTACGTTTGCTAAAATTTCCATTTGTCTAAAAACTTATGGACCATACAATAGTGAAATTAATTTCATACACTTTATGCCACGCTTTCATATATTTAAATCGTTTACAGGAATAATTTTATTTCTTTGTCTTAGAATATTTTTAAAATATGAACAGTATAAAATATTATATTTTACTCATGCAGAAAATGTCCATAGTAGCATGTCCATTTTTATTGTCAAATTTAAATTCATTATTTGAATTGAAAATTTTAAATTTTTTGTTTTGTTTTGAACTTTACTTTAATTTTAGAATTATTTAATGATAACATTGCTGTGCGAATGCCATTACAAAATCAGATAAGCTTTCACATTGAATAACACCAACTCTATTATAGTCAAAGGCAGTGACTATTAAAATAATTTTTCTGTAAATTTATTGTCCAAAATTTCAATCGCCAGCATAAGTATCTCCTGTAGAATGTTATAATGAAATTTTTATATCAGTGATAATTTTTCAAAAGCAACAATAGTAATTATTCTTCGATAAATGATATTTTTAAAAATATATAAATTTTTATTTAACTTGAACATCAGAATTTAAGTAAAATGATTGAAGTATAGTTGTATTTGATTAAGATACGGGGTTATTATTAGAGTGTGTGGTACATGATTTAGATATGAAGTAGGTGATTTGTGTATTTGGGAGAGGATTGGTGTATCAGATCGGATGATTTGCGATCATTGAGTTTTGCTATTCTCGCGTAAATTATAATGTAATTCAATAGAAAAAAATCGCTTAAGTTTAAAGTATGTTGGCAGATGCAACCTGGTCAAGTCAATTTATATATTTTAGAAATGGTATTTATCAAAGAATAATATACATTTTTGATTTTTAAAAAATTATCAAATTATGTTTTGAATTTAGATATAAGTTAATTCTAAACACTTATACACCGACACAGCTATTATGGAAGCTATAGTATTATTAAGGGTACTATATAATTACAGAGTTTACTGTGTGGTCGCGCGAACGCACTCTAAGCTTGACTGGTCTTATCTATTGTGTTCCTGTAATTCAATGTTAAAGCACTGAATAGTTATTTTGGATTTTATTAACCCAACCAATAGTTCAATTTGAATAAAAGTACAATTGAATGAAAAAATAAATGATCAAAATCTTATATTTTTAAGCTAGGCTACTTTCGATGACAATGGATGGAGCTCAGTGGACAAATAGATCGAGGCACTTTATTTTGTTTCCTTTCCTGCTCTCAAATACTACTTGAGTACCAAAATTGTTTTGTCATTGAAAAACTGTAATTAGTTTTGAGTACAAGAATTAAGATTATTATAAATTTATATAGAATGCACCAGGTTACTAGTTTAAATATATTTGTCCAAAACTGATGTACTCGCTACTAATGTACAAAGCATATAATACTCCTGATATCGCTGTATGGGAGCACTTGTCGAATCCATAGATGATAATCATTATGCACTCAAACGACAACTTAATGTGTGATAATTCCCCCAATATTTGTAGAGAATAATGCATTTCTTTTATCCGAATTAAACAATTGCTCAAAATTACACACAATATATACCAGGTTAGAGCAAACTCTAGGGATATTTTGATATTTTCATTGAAAATAATTGCCGATATTTGTGCCACACTTTGAGTGCATAGAGTGGTCAGTAAAGCCAAAATATAATAAGTGGTATATATTCTGAATGAATTGTAAAAGTTAAATATACTAATGGTCATTCTTGTTTTATTCAAATGATTGATAAATAAAATAAACTTGAAACGATAAAATTAGAAAAATATTTTTACTAACCCTCAACAAATAATAATTTAAACTTTTATGTTTGTTTTGAACATTAGGAAAGAAATTAATGAGTTTTCTAAGTTTTTCAGATTAATTCATCAAAACTGAAAAATATTAATAACACCTTTTGATAAACATTTATTCATTAATATTAAAAACAAACTTTTTTAAATGCTTAATTTTTATATTAAAAAAGAGATTTAAAACTGAATCAAATATTCGCAAAACAGTGAAATTTCATCACAGGATAAATCTGTTTTATTGTATTCTTACGTATAATATAGCACACTATTCTATATAGCAAAATGCTAAGATGCTACTCTACTGCTATATAATGCCTTTCTATCACTCATCTATTTATCTGGCACATGTAGAAATTTAAATAACATACTTTTTCTTGCAATATATAAACCAGTATATTCAATCTTCATTTCCTTAATCGCGATATTTACAGCCGTCTAGATTTTAAAGTGGATGGATATTAGTTTTAAGTGTTTAAATTTGAGTAATTATTGATTGCCAAAATATCAATTATAATTCAAGTCGAGTCATTCAATAAAAAGTTATTCTATCAATGCTTTTATTTGAATTATTTGATATTAATTCGGTAAAGAATTAATCGTATATAAACCTAAAGGCTAATGAATAAGAATAAAGCACATGTCCGTCCACATTAAAATCTGAACGGCTGTAGATAAAACAAAAATTCCATTGATTTACGTCAAACCGATAAATCTTGAATGAATTAAATAATTATCCCATAAATGAAAATCAGAACTACTTTTGCACTGATTTCGTAAAATAATATCAAAATAGAACATTGATAATATTTGAATAAAAACTATCCGAATCACAAACAGTAGTATTTTTTGCTGTTTCCTTAACTAATAGTTAGTCACAAAATATTTATATTATTGTTATTTATGTTTTAATTTAACCAAAATAAAGATAAACTATGTCAATTTTATCATTTTATTTCTTTGAATACTAATTGCAATTTAATATCTAATTGAAAGTTAAAAATAATTTACATTATATTTATTTATTTGGTTTATTTAACGAAATTATTATCTTGGAGAATCTAGCGATGCAAAAAAAATTTCAATCACTGTTTTATATTTGAGCAAGATGTTTATCATTGAAATGCATGAAAAAAATTAATTTTTATACTTTTTTCTAAACTGGTTTTTCTCTCAAACAGTACTGCATTCTCGACTGCAGTAATTCATACAATGCATGCATTAATTCATTTCTGTAAAACACAATCAGTTAGTAATCTAATTAATGTAATGACAATATATTTTTTAAAGTTTATTATAGCTTAAATGAGAAGAATTACTTTTGAAATGACTGTCCGTTATTTAGTTCAGAATCCTTTTTCATCTCTTTGTAAATCTATCTTAACATTATTTCTTATAATTTTTTTCAAACAATTATTCTCTATTAATGATTAATCAAATAAATTTAAAATCAGGTAAAAATGATCCAGCAATAGGATATTCTTATAGAGACAATTATAGTAACCAGGATGAATTCAACATGAGTTGAAAAAGAATTAATTGGCACTAAGAGAAAGTGAACTTTTATTTCTAAGGGGAATGAAAGGTCTGTTAATGAAAGTGATGTTAATGTAAATCATTTTTCGCACAATTATCTGAATTCAAATTATGGCCAAATTATTGAAGCGATTGAAAAGAATTTGAAAGAATTCAATGATATTTATTCGGAATTGAATTTAAATCTTAAACCAATTGAGAAGAGATTAAAGCAAACAATTGTAGATTTTATGATTTCACTAAACATATCGAATGAATACTTTGAATCAGTTTTGAAAATTACCGAAGCGTTCAATAGAAAGAGTTATGGCCTCTTAAATGTGTGCAAACAATAATTAATTTTTTTATTTTTCATTTCGATTATCTTTGAATAGAATTTATTTTCTAATTTTCGACTCAATGGGGAAAATACCTTCGGGTATATTAGAGGGTGTTTTCGCCAGTTTTGGTGAATACGAGGAATGCCTTCGAATCAAAAGTCCAGAAAAGGATAGTTTAGATAAACATATATATTGCAAATACTGTTTGGTTAGACCTGTTCTTCCCTTTTCAGTACTCGAAGACATTGAGAAGTTTAAAGAATTGAATTTTTTAAACAATGAAACTAAAGAACTGATTGAAACAGATTTGAGGAAAAATTTAAATTTTCTCAAATTATTGATTGCTTACAACGTTTTGGCCAAAAAAGTATATTTATTTCATTTTGGACTTTGTATTCCTTCCGATTGCGGCACAAGAGATGTCGAGAATATGTTTGAAAAAGGTTTTAATCACAGATATTTGTCATTCAAAAAAATAAAGTAAACCCACCAGTGGTTAATTCAGGCACTATTAGAAAAATATTTGATACGAGTTCTGATAGCTTAGATTTATTTGCCAAAAATTTCAAAACCATATTTTGAACTAGGTGATATGCATGTTAATAAAATAAATAGAAGGAGTGCTCAATTATTTGCACATTCCTTCTCTCTATTCTATTCAAAGGCATAACAATTATTCGAAGAATATTTTTGAAACTTTTAGCCAAAAAAAATCAAAGTCTATCACATCTCGTATCAAACATTTTCCTAATAGTGCCTGAATTAACCACTGGTGGATTTACTTTATTTTTAGTAATGCCAAACAATATCTCTGTTTTAATAATAATAACTAAACAAGCAATAAAGATTTTATAAATGTAACATTAATATGAGCTCGATAAGTTAATGAAACATTAATTGCAACAATTGAGATAATAGTTCTATTAAATAACTTTAATCTATTGAATCATTTAATGAGTTAAAACTTAAGAATTTATAAGTTAAAGTTCATTAAAATTTAAGTGAAATTATAATTAGTTTAATAAATACAAGAACTTAAAAGTGGGACAAGGCAAGAAGGGAGCTAATAATAATTCAATAAAAGGGGCGAGATGGGAGCTAATGCTAATCCATAGGGAGAGGGCGTGAAGGGAATTAATGCTAATTCTTTGGGAGGGGGCTTGAGGTTTGTGAGAAATATAAAATATTTTTCGGTTAATGTATTTCTTTATGGCAAATAAGAATAGTTCAATATGGAAACAGAAAACGAAGGAAACGAGTTAGAATGTCTTTATTAACATCTATACATGAACGAGTAATATTTAACATTGATAGAATAAAGGTGAGATGCGAGTAATGTTTGTATAAAAGATTTAATTTTGGCAAAGTAGCTAGAATTGTGTGCTACAAACTTAAATAACATTATTAGCAGCGAGATTTGGCTTATAATAGATTTTAAAGTCGTGGAGATTCGAAAATGGACTACTTGTGAGGCCTTTCTATACTATCCATATGTAGTCCAATATTAATAAGATTTTAACTTAAGCTAAAATAATAATCTTGAATGGTTTAATAGTTTTTGAATCTTTTATCTACAATTTAATAGAAAGTACAATAATATTATTTAAGTTTAACCCTTAAGAAATTGAACATTAATATTGAACTACATATGGATAGTATAGAAAGGCTTCACAAGTAGTTCATTTTTGAATCTCCAAGACTTTATATTTTAGTTGCAACGAATATTGACCGTGCTAAATATCTTTAAATGCAGTGGATTGTGCGGTGGTGACTTGGTAGTACGGTGGTAACGATGCTAATAAAGACAATTTCGTGTATATTTTACCATTTACTGCTGCTAATGAAGATAATTTCGGGCCAATACTACTATTTTCCGCTAATCATAATGACAATTTTAGACCTCTTCTGCCATTTACCGCTTCTAATAGAGATAATTTCGTGTCAATTCGGCCATCTACAGATGCTAATGAAGACAATTTTTGAGCTTAGCAGCCATTTACCGCTGCTATTAAAAACAATTTCAGGCCTATTCAGCAATCTAATATGGCGAATATAGACAATTTCTAGCTTTTTCAACCATATACCGCAGTTAATTAAGACAATTTCTAACCTTTTCTACCATTTACCGCTGCAAATAAAAATAATTTCTGCCTATTCTGCCATTTAACCCTTCTAATAAAGGCAATTTCTGGCCTAATAAGCCATCTATAGCGGCTAATAAAAAGAATTTCCAGCACTGTCGGTCATATACCGCATCTAATAGAGACAGTTTCTAGCATATTTAGCTACATATCGCTGCAGATAAAGACAATCTCATGCTTATTCGGCCATTTACCGCAGCTAATAAAAAAATTTCATGCTTAAGCGGCAATTTATCGCTGCTAATAAAGAAATTTCCTTGCCTATACGGCCATTAGCTGGTCAGGATAATAAAGACAATATCGGACATATCGATGGATTTACCGATGCAAATAAAAACAATTTTAAGCCTTATCGTCCATTAGACTGCTAATAAAAATAATTTAGGGCTTATTCAGCAATCTATAGCGGCTAATAAAGAGAATTCCAAGCCTTGTCGGCCATTTACATCTGCTAATAAATAAATTAAATACTTATGCGATCATTTATCGATGCGAATAAAGAAATTTCTTGCTCATTAGGCCATTAGCTGCTGCTAAAAAAGACAATTTCTGCCATTTTCGGACATTTACCGCTATAATAAAGTTAATTTCTAGACTATTCATGCCATTTACTATAGCGAATGATAAAGAGAATTTCTATCCTAGTATGATATTTACGGCTGCTATTAGAAATGGTTTCTAGTCTATTTAGCCATTTACCACTGTTGATAAAGACAATTTCATGTTTATTCGGCCATTTACCTCTGCTAGTTAAATCAATTTATAGACTTTTCGGTTATTTCCACTGATAATAAATACAATTTCGGCCCTATTCGGATATTCACCGATAATAGTAAAGCAATGTCTAGAATTTATGCCATATACCACTGCTAATAAAGAAAATGTTTGCTTATACGTCTATCTAACACTTTATAGACTTTTCATGTCATTTACCATTGCTAATTTTTAGGCCTTTTAAGCCATTTATCGCGGCTAATAAAAAAATTCAGACTAATTAGGACATCTATAGCGGCTAAGAAAGACTTTTTGTGGCCTTATCGCAAATTACCGCTTGCAACAAAGATGATATCTAATCTTTTCGGCCATATACTGCTACTAATAAAGGCAATTTGCATAAATTTCTATGAAGACTTACACTAGTTGTCTATAGGGACTTGCACCAGTTGTTTATAGTGACTTGCACAAGTTTTCTATGACCACTTGCTCCAGTTGTCTATAGGTTCTTGCACCAGTAACTTATGACCACTTGCATCAGTTGCCTATGAGCTTGCACCAGTTGTTTATAGGGACTTGCACAAGTTGTCTATGGGGACTTGCATCAGTTGTTTATAGGGACTTGCACAAGTTGTCTATGGAGACTTGCACCAGTTGTCTATGGGAACTTGCACCAGTTGTTTATAGGGACTTTCACATGTTGTCGGCTATGGGGACTTGCACCAGTTGTCGGCTATGGGGACTTGCACCAGTTGTCTATGGGGACTTGCACCAGTTGTTTATAGGAACTTTCACATGTTGTCGTCTATGGGGACTTGCACAAGTTGCCTATGACCACTTGCACCAGTTGTCTATGGGTACTTGCACCAGTTTTCTATAGGGATTTACACCAGTTGTCTATGGGGACTTGCATCAGTTGTTTATAGGGACTTGCACAAGTTGTCTATGAGGACTTGCACCAGATGCCTATGACCACTTGCACCAGTTTTCTATGTGGTTTAGCATCAGTTGTCTATGGGGACTTGCACGAGTTGTCTATGAAGATTTGCACCAGTTGTCTATGGGGATTTACACCAGTTGTCTATGGGGACTTGCACCAGATGCCTATGACCACTTGCACCAATTGTCTATGGGGATTTGCATCACTTGCCTATGAGGACTTGCACCAGTTTTCTATGTGGTTTAGCATCAATTGTCTATAGGGACTTGCACTAAGAAAAGTTGTCGATTGCTCTGCTATTAACTTTATAACCGAATAAAATACTTAATGAATTCCACAGGTGTTTGATAAAGAACATTGAAAATTGACTGTATTGAAGCTTTATCTACCGGGACTTATGTGGTGTAAAAATTTATGAACTCTGAATGCAGAGGTAGGTTATCAAATGAATCAATATACTCGGCTATCCCATCAAAATCGTGATATACTGCCACCCAATGCATTCCTGGCATATCTGCTTTATCGGTGTTTATCACAACACCTGTACTTATAAGTTAAGCGATCTCTTGAATGAGTCCCTCTATATCTCGGTGATATCAAATAATCATTGACTTACAAAGTATTCATTAATTAAAGTCTTTTATGGCTACTCTACCACCCGATATCTCAATGATATTATCGTATTAACAGAAAAATATGGCACTTACAGTCTCGGGCAAAGGATGATTAAATTTAAGTTCAATTCTCAAATTACCGTTTCGTAATACAGATACATAACCACTTTTCTTACATTCATTCGCTAAATCAGGTGCAAAGTTGAAGCCAAACAGAGTAAACCCATCATTGAATTCGTCCCTTGTTATATCCAGATTTTGGTTATATTTCAATTAATTAGCTGTTTCAAAAAAAACTAAATACTCCCTTATATACTTCATTGCATTAAAGTCTGGAGCATAAGGTCTCGGAGGATATTGACGGCCATCGATAAAAAAACAATGGTTCTAAGTTTATAATTCTTAAAGTAAAATGTATTCAATTCACCGCTACCATAGAAGGCTTCATTGCTCACTAAACTCACATACATTCTCCTTGGCAAAATACCGTTCTCTACAATATTAATATAGCCTTCAATTGTAACTCTTTGAATAATGAAAGTCTTCACTTCCATTCCAATTATGAAATAGATTGCATTTCCCTTTTTAATGCCCTTTTATGACCAGTAATCACATTTTGTATAATTTTAGATCTATGAATATATTCTCTCACATCTCTGAAATCTACCTGAGGTACAAGATGTTTATTATACATAAGATAAAACTTTGGATCATTTGGATAGAATGTAATCTTAAGTGAGATTCTACCAAACAAAGAATTCATTTGTGAACATAAATCTAAATGTAGACTGCCATACATCTCCAGTTCACAACCCTATGCTAAATTATGACATGTAGATCTTATTTTCGCACCTCTCACTTCATGTATTTTATTCATCTATCTAGTGATGTCTCTGTGCCAAAAAGATGATTACAGATGAGTGTTCTTTGCAGCTGATGAATAATTAATAAAAGCATCCATATAGGCTACATAGGCATAATTTACTGAAGATGTCGTAATAGTTGTTGGACCAATGGCTAAACTTATCTGTTTGAACATACAGTTCATAATGTAATTTACTGGGGAAAATGTTTTCCAATCTTCCGCAATAATTTTAATATCAGTAGCCATATTTGTCTTAGACAAACTCAATCGAATACATAAATTAAGATCACTTTTGCCAATATTAATGTAGTCATCTATTGATGAATGTATTTCTAAACTGAAATGAGACATACAATCTGTTATTATACTAATCGGGAGTTGTTCTGTCTGTACAGCGATTTCAATCTGAATCTGCGTGGGCGGTGTACCAAACAAATCCATTTCGGTAATCGAAGTATAGCGTAGCTTTCGATGAGTTTCCTGCATTTTATAATATCCATTAACTATCTTTTTCTTTGATCATCGATTCTTATATATTTTTTTTGCATGTGTTTGACAGAATTTTTCCCCTTAACTCTCCTTTTCCCACTGCCTTTCCGTTTTTTACTAATTTTTAAATTCCTTCAATTAATAAATGCTGACCACTTTACATCAAGTGTGTAGAAGCAGAGGACATGAAATCACTCCCATTTGACATATCTCCTGGGATATTAGAAGCCAGAATAACCTTCATTACCCGATCAGACCTATTTTACCTAATAATCTTCCCAAATTTTATCAATTATTATCTAATTTATGATGCATTCAATACATTTATAGACTTTTTAAATCAATGTTAGAGACACACGTCCATATTTAAAAGGTACTAGGAGTCGTGTGTCGTTTTTTATATATAATTTTATTGTTTCAAAATTATTCAATCTCAAAGGTTTATAATGAGGAAAATTGTAATTTATGTGAACAGTTTCACCAAATTTATATTTACTCGGGACTTTTACAACGCTCATGATTGGAGCACATGTATCACCATTAAGAGTAATGTATATTATATCACCATGGAGAAAGAGCGAATGCACTCCACCAGATATGTCTACTGGATGAAAGGTTGGAAATATATCGTTTCTGTAAATGTTTTATCCTCGAAATATAAACACTATTATACAACTATCTTGTTGTACACTATATATATCAATTAACTGGTTTCTATTCTTCAGCCCTAAAATATTTTCAATTTCAATCTCTAAGTATGGAAATTCTTTTATTGACTCATCGATTTTACCCGCAATTACCTTAAAACAATTATTCAATTCAATGTATTCTAACTTTGGGGTCTTAATAGTTTTTAAATGTCCTCAAATTCTATTTATTTCTGAAATTAATTTCATGGGGGTCTCATAAAAAACAGTTATATATTAAACTCAACCATTATTTCAGTGTTATTATCAGTAAATGGTATATAAATTGTCCCAAATTCATCAAATAACATAACTTTATTTGGTTTAATAACATTGTACCAGCTCTTAGAATATGTTATCTCAGACAACCCTACTACCCAAACACCTATTAATGAGATAGGTTTACCCAGTCTTGTGCGAAACTCTGCTATAGTGTTATCTCCGAAGCTTGAAATGAACTGCACATTACTATCTAACGTGATGTATTCACTCATATCATTAACTGAAAAGGGTATGGACACAGGTAAAATTTAGGATTTTGTGGACAGATAAAAATCTAAATATAATTATATTGTGGTCCGCGACCACAGACAGTACCGCTCACTCCTCTAGACATCGCACAGATAGTGAAACACTGGAATCGAAACGTCTATTACAAGTCAATTGTTAAGAAAGAAAGGACTGAGCGTTGCGCGAGAGTCAACACATAATTGATTTGTTTTCGCATTTTCCGAATTCTCTATAAATAGACGACTCTTTCGCTAAGTTCTTTGTATTCAGTATTCAGTCATTAGTCGTTGCGATCGTTACTTATTTAAAATTTTTTGTATACTTTTCCGTTAAAAACGTTTTAATTAAAAATAAATTGTCTTTAATTTCGTATTTTAAAGGTTTGTTTTTATTCATTATCGATCGGTGCGGACCCCCTGTCCACTCCTCCAACTCCTCGAACACACAGATAAATAAACTTAAGAGCAGTATAATAAATAAAGTAATCTCTATTATTATACAACTCATTCATATTTGATTTACTGTATTTTTACTTTTTTTATAATTTCATCTTTCATTACATCTTCTATTCGTATCTTAGGATTTGGCATAACATAACATAGGGAGCTGGTCAATACAACTGTTTAGAGATTTTGATTTCTGTAACCAAAAGATAAATTGAAAAGACCTGTAAAAATAACGTATTAAAATTATTATCACTTGTACATTAAAAAGAATAAGATCTGCTTTACAAACATTTGCTATTTTGATATCCATATTGAACATGAGACTCAGGGATCCAACTGTTATAACTGTCAAAAGAATTAAGCAACTTAACTAAACGTTCTTCCACTACTCCCCAATATCCCAATATCCCAATATCTTCTTGAGAGAATTAGTATAAGCGCTAACGGTAAACATTATAAATTAAATAATTTTAATTGTAATTTGATAAAGTATTTAGACATAGTAATTACTTATACGGATTTTATTACTCAGATACAATAATTTGAAATTTTTTAAAATTATATAAAATATTCCTTTATAAATCATTATAGATTAAATGTAAAAATGGGGCAAATGCAATTGGGGCTGAATGTGAAATAATACCAAATATTTTAAATGGGAATTTCGCCTCTGAAACCCAATCAAGTCGACAGATTCCGAACATTTTTGTTTACGACTATCTAACAAACAGATATATAAAAATGCGTAAACAAAGAATTCCAACTCAAAACCTACTGACTACACCGGCAACAACTTCAAATGAAACACAGCACCAACACAAAATCCTGATGACTACTCCGGCAACAACTAATAAAAACACACTAACAATTATTGCCGCGGATTTAATTGCCGATTATTTATCTGATATTTTAAACACAAACTTAATAACGATTTCAATGTATCAATATTAATTGAATTAAATAAATAATTATACAAAAATCAAATCAACCTAGTGGATGTTTCTTATTTCGTGATCTGCGTAATTCTTAGAATTGTGATTTCACAAGCTATTTCTCTTTGTCTGGCACGCGCGTATCACATTTTTAAAACTTTGGTTATTATTCCTGTAACTTCCAGTCAGAGAGCATCTATGTATGACGTCATACATAGATGCCCTCTGATTGGAAGTTACCGGTATAGTAACTGCTCTACTACTATCGTTTAAAACTATTTCAGAGATGGACTTTTTTATTTCCTGTCGATATATAGAACAGTGATGGAGAAGAAAGGTTCCATTTCTAATTGCCCCTTGTGATTTTTGGACGGATACCCAAACAAAGGCCTTTCACGAGATACTCCCCATCCCAATTGCAATTTTGATAGAACAACGCTGAAGGCCCGTTTTTGAAAAATATAATATGAGAAATTTTGTCAAATTCATTTAAATTCTTACATATTGCTGATAAATTGGCAAAATTTGTAAAATCACATGCCGCAATACACTCCATCGAAAATTACGGCTTAACGAAAATAAAATATCACCTGAGATTTCATCCTTCCCCAACCTTTATTACAAATAATGACACTACAAAATGTGACCACTTGATACTTAAGATTTCCAATTTATAGCTTCTGGGGTAAAAAGAAATCTCTGTTTGAAATCCCACTGAAACCTAAACTGTTAATCGTATATGACTTTATAGAGAAAACTCCTAACTATAATGATTTGAAAAATGATTCATAAAAACAATTCTTATATTTAGAGATAAAGGTAAACTGATAAGTTTAATTTATTAATGTATTGATATGTATTCGTACTAAGGGATTAAAATTAAT
>JAQFXN010002187.1:0-13242 GCA_034693365.1 Liacarus xylariae
AGTCCATTTTCAATAAAAACAAGATCTGTGATTTCATCACCTGCTTTATACAGGAATGAGCGACAGCAGTGAACATTACTCTTGAATACTAATCGAACATAAAGGTGTAAGACTTACATCTATTCTGGCTTTCCTAAAATATTTGCCAATTTTCAATGATCTACCAGAATTGCTTAAGCTTTTAGTATACACTTGAGAATATCAGAAAAGTTATTTCTATTAATAACTTTCCAATTCCTCCCAATGAAAGAATTATTTATACAAATTAATTGTTGGAATAGTTTTTAATGTTGAATAACATATTTAAACTGAAATGCATACCTAATTACATATCACTTGATCCACACAATGATTTGATATTTTGAGAGTTTTATAAAAATTAAAGTTATAATTGTAAGATCCAGTGCCAGGTGCAGGTGCTGTTAGAATGAAGTGGCATTTAAGGATTCAATACAAAATCTGTGTATTAATGGAGAAAATGTGTTAGAAAATTGATACTGGACAATATGAGCAGACCTGAACCAAACATTGGCCTCTATGGCCAACATTGGCGCTAATTATTGCCTTCTATTTCACTGTTTCAAACAGATATTATTGAACAGAATATATACTTTGAATCATTAATACTCTGTTCTATACTATTGATTATAGCCTCCAAATGGAGACATGGATTCGTTCACAAATACAACTCTTCTCTGAACTGTTTTATTGATTTTTTTAATATAAAAATTGTAAAACTCTATGTATTGTATTGTATTTTAATGACGTGTTGAAGATATTCACACACATTAACACTTAACTAGAATTTAGTGGTTGACAGCGCCGAACAATTTTTCTCTCATAGCATCTCCGCCTAACGAATCGTTCATTTATTTAGTTTTCAATCATTTTTCTTATGTCAATAAATTCTTGTCTCAACACTTATTTATTAGTTTAGAGAGTATTCAAAACAAATAAATATATGATTAAAACTTTGCTAATATTCTTAATATTTATTAACAAAATATAATATCTTAATTAGAATTTAATTGACTTTATTTCATTTGGTGCACATGTAGGAAGTGGGAAGTATTATTGGCAAAAAAGGAGATAATATTAAGAAATTTCGTGAAGAGGTTTGTCTGGATTGAATTCAAAGCAATTTATGATTGTTCAATTAATGAATACAATTATCTGATAACCCGATAGAGCGGTGCCAAAATAAACATTTCCGACGGCTCCTGTCCCGAACGTATAGTCACAGTCACCGGATCTACAGAAGCTATACTCAAAGCTTTTTCACTTATTGCTCGAAAATTCGAAGAAGTATTGAAAATTAATTATTTATTTAAAATTGATTTATTAACGAATTAATTATTTATTTATTTGAATCGAACGAAACCAAAAGGATGTCCAGAATAGTAGTGGTCCCGGAGCTACGATAGGAAACAAGCCTCAGGTGACCCTACGTCTAATAGTACCCGCCAGTCAATGCGGTTCCCTAATTGGCAAAGGAGGCGCCAAAATAAAAGAAATTAGAGAAGTATTAAACCATTTTCTATACTTATTTGTAACAATTGTAACGCAAAAACTCAACGACTTATCAATTTTTGTCTTTCAGATAACGGGGGCCACAATCCAAGTGGCCTCTGAAATGCTGCCCAACTCCACTGAGAGAGCAGTGACAGTGTCGGGCAGTTCTGAGTCAATAACGAAATGCATTTACCAGATTTGCTGTGTTATGATGGAGGTATGTATGGCCCAACTATTTGTTCAATATATACATATAAAACACATTGGCTTTCGCTTAACTCTACCCTATCTTATAATATAAAGTTTATGTCCAATTTTAATGAGTTCTCACATCTCTCGCACAATAATCTAATTATTCCACAAAACTCTCAATCGATTATATTTTTATGTCATTTTGTCCTCAAAATTAAATCCCGATTTAATTTCTGACTTTTTTGTGTTTGTAATATATAATTATATATTTAATCGATTTCTTATTCAATATAACCGTTAGTATCAAAACTCCTCTCTCTTATACTGCGATATAATTAGATTTTCGTAAGACTTGCATACTTTGGAAGTGTTAGGCAAACAAACGCCGTATAGAGTAATGCTTAAGAGAAAGTTGTTTTTATTGACATTATCTCTGATTATAGTCGAATCGACTCATGTGTGTATAAACTGCTTGTATTCCTTCACTATTTTCTCATTTAAAACAATTCAGTGAAAGAATTGTTAGTTTAGACGACATTTTAATTGTCTTTTTTGATGAAATGTTTATTCAATGTTACCATTAATCTCAACAATGATTCCATTCACAGATATGACCAAAATATTCTGAACTTAAGAACTTCGATCTAATTTAAAGAAAGATCTTAAAAAATATTAATTTTTGTGATAGAATAGTCATATTTGCTTTAGTCCTTCAAACTTATTTTAATAGTTATGCAGTTTCATAGCTCTGCTCCTGAAGTGTAGAATATTGCATAACTTATATTTTAATAGAACACAATCTCTCTATACCTATACCTGTAAATTTGTACCATTTAAGAGCATTAGCATAGTAACCCTTGTGATTTTAAACACCCACATTATGCTCAATACAAAGGCATACATTTCAATCTTTTAAACGAAAGATTCTAATTTGACTCACATTTTATAACATTTTATAATGTAGAGTAAAATCTTTTGTAAAGACAAATCTTTATTCAAAATGTGTGCTTTTGTTTTGAAACCATTTATTTATGCGTTCTTTTTCTCAAACTCTTTCTTTTTTTCAATTGGTTTGAAGAAATAAATTTTTATTTAATCGATTTGTTCTTGTATTTCTGACAAAACCAAAGTTTGTTATTTCGAGATTTTCAAAATTATTTGAAACGGAAAATCAAATTATACGGAAATAACGTTTTGATATTTAATATTCATGTAATGATTATTCAGTTCTCGAAATTTTGGATTCAGAAAAAATAACTTACCTTTTAAGAGGTTGCGAAGACTTGAAAATGTCAGGGGAGTATTTTTTCACCAAAACATCAAGAGAGGTATTCCGGAGCTGTGACGTCATAAATGTGTTAAAAAGCCCCGAAAACAACGCCATTGTCTCCTTTAGGTGTTGTACCCTTCGAAGAGTTTAGTGCAAAATCACAGGGGGTATTCCAAGCTGTACCCTCCTCTGCTCATCCCTGCCTTTTAGTGAGATTAGCGACAATTTAAATATGAAAAATCAAAATTTCAAGTGTTGTTCAAAAAGCCATTTTTAAAATTTATGTTTTGTATTATATTATATATCTTTAAAAAAAATCTCAAAACCATAATATATATTAAAAAAATTATATTAAGTGCTGAATTGAACAGAAACTTAATTTTGTCCTCTAATAGCAATTTAGAGAATTTCAAAATTCCTTAAATCTCTTTTTTACTTATTTGAGTGATTTATTCTAGAATTTAATATTTATTATATTTTTTCGGCCAATTTTTAGGTTAGAATTTATTGTCTAATATTTTTATTTAATGACTGAACTTTCTTTCTGGTGAATTCTCTTTTTCTACATTAAGAAAGTAAATTCTTGATTGACGTGATTTGGAATCGCTATATATTTTAATGGAATTCACTAATAAAAGATTGAAAGCTTTTGGAATTCCATTCGAGAATCAAACCCAAAGTTGACTCGTATTGTGACAGACATTTAGCGCATCGTTTTTATCGACTCCAAGAGAAAGAATATAAAATCATATATTAGTTAGAATTCCAGTGAGTCGTTGAATAAGCCTAAGAATCTTTGCCTTTAAAATACTCATATTATTAACTATAGAGAGAGTGAACTTATAATGGATTCGATCGATAACTTTAAATAAGCGATGAATTACTTTACGAACAATTATTAAACAATTCTATTCATATATAATAATGAATTGTGTTTTGATATAAAATTATTTTCAGTCTTTTTTTTCATAAATCGATTCTTTCATTAGATTTTACAGAATATTAAATATAATACTAATAAATGAGAACAAAAATATTTATAAAGAGTTTCTAATAATTGACTAAAATTTTAAAGAATTATTAGTAAAACATATATTTTATAAGAGAACCAATACATTAATGTTTAGATCAATTCGTCTATCGATTGAATGAAAGTGTATTTTAAAAGTTTGCAACTCTTGTCTCTTCTGATGGACTTCTTTGTGCTATTTTGCAAAGAAGTGCTAACATTAGGCTTTGGCTGCACTCACTCTCAAACCTGTCGAATGCAATATTTCATATTCTTCTTATCCCGACTTTGTGTTGATCTGATATACAGAATAGAAAGAATAGAATAGAAAGTTCTGTACAAAGAATAGAGAATAGAGAAGCCCTGAGGCCTGACTTTGCAACCATAATGTATACAGAACTGTATATACAGTTATACCAGTACTATATTCTGACTTAAAAGAATAGATTAGTGCAGTTGTGATGAACGCAAACACAACAAATATGAGACGAAAATAAATAATGAAAATAATGAAAACAGAAAACAGACAAAAATGTAAGAAATTTATTATCACTTAAGTCAGCAAAAAAATTTAATTTAAAAACACTAAAGAGCCTATGAGTTGAGTCTTAGGATATTCTCCAATTGAATTTATTTCATTTCTTTTTAATATGCATTTTGAAGCCAAAAATATCGATTGATATTTATCGACAGATTTAACTAAAAGAAGAATTTGTGTGAAAAAGAAATTTGGTTTTCATTCTTCAAACATCAGATGTTGTTTTAGTATTGTTTTTATTATTGTATTATTGCTTATCTTTACGAATACTTAAAATTAAAAGCTTTAAGCAATAAATTATTAAATATGAAAATAATATATTCTTTGGCAAAAACAATAGTGTGAAGAGATAGAGATGTCGTTGAGGCGAAGCCTAATGTGCACACCATTTACAGAATCAATGTTTTGAGAGTTAAATAAAATGATTTATGAATATATTTATTATAATTCTTTGTAAAACAAGAAAAAAGAGCTCATTATTCACAAAAAGAATGTTTTGTTATTTTTGTTTTCCAACACAAGAATAACTCATTCGAGGAATACATTTATGAAATTAATTTTTAATATATCTCACAATTTTCATTGCATTTGTTTTTCATAAATAACTAAATAACTCAATATTAAGAATAACTAAATATTAAATTTAAACCATTTTCTTGACCACAGTCTCCACCAAAAGGGGCAACAATACCATACCGTCCTAAGCCGGCTATGCCTCCAGTGATATTTGCTGGTGGACAAGCATATACAATACAAGGACAGTACGCAATCCCGCACCCGGATGTGAGTATTGAATATGTTTGACTCAAACAAATCTATTTTAGCGTTTGGTCTTACGAGTGCTTCTCTAATGCAATGCTTAACACACAAGCAATGCATGTGTTTATATTAGAGCTGTTTTCTAATTAAAAACCTTAAATTTAGTTGAGTTCTAATTAATTAATCCATTATTATATTCATATAAAATGAAAAATTACGTTAATTTATTAGAGAAAGAAAATTGAAGTACAATATATTTAAAATTTTGATTGAATTGCAAATTAAACGAAACCCCAAATGCACTGACATTTGTCTTAAATTAATTGATTGTCCGCTGAATTGTATGAAATGCTCTAAAATAACATAAATGAAGTACTACTAGAAGAATCGCAATAATAGCACATTCGGTCCTATACCCGTCCAAATAACTGACAGGGTTTATGTGATCAACAGTGTCACGGCTTAGTGGAGGCATTTCCTGCATCGGGGCTGCAGATTGGAAACACTGCTTTTGTAAGTTTTATTTTAATATCAAACAACTGTTCGTAGAGTTTATGTTGTCTTCTATTACAATACGTTATATTCTGTTATACATTATTATAAATATAAATGATATAATGAAAGATGCAGTACTCACTACTTTATTGTAGTACTCATCGCTCGCCTCCAACTCAACCACTGAGAGCACAGTCCAGTGCCACACTTTCTCATATACCCGCTTAACCCTTCTCCAGCCTCCATAACCAGGAAATACTCCGCCGAAACATTAATTTAAATGTTGATCAAATCCTTCTTCGATCAGAACTCCTTTCTCATTCAAACTCCAGATCCGAAACACAACTCAATCCTCTATTTGTCTCATATGTATCGAATCGCATGTCTTTGTTTCTTATTGTTTGACTTTGTCTTCTATTTTATCTTTTCGTTGACTAAAACTAACATTTGATTAATAAAGTAATGATTGCTTTTTTGCACATTATTTGAGTTACATTTTATTAATTTGTTGCCAATAATAACAATATAATACTCTTTACTAATTCTCCATTAATGGTAAGAATCGGTATTAAGTATTAGTTTCCAAAGCAAATCATCTATTCCTAAATATTCATTGAATTATTAATCAATAATTATAAATCAATAGCTATTGTCAGACATTATTGTATTGTATAGTCTATTGAATGAATATAAAGCCAATCAATAACTATTAATATTTGAATCCATTAATTATTGAATACTATTTCAGAAAATAATTATTATGTAATATAAATGCTTTAATTAAAACTCAGACATTGTTACTCATTGTATCCTCTTTTTCCTCTTCATCTCCTCTACCTATGGCTACTCCACATTCAATGAAATAAATCAGCTCACGAAGTTGCATAGACTGGCGTTACAGCATGCCCCTCTCCTTCCCGGGCACAACGTTGGGACCCTCAACCCTCAAGGTATCCCTCGCTTGTTTCGTTGTCTCCATTCCTTCTAATTTGTTTTTAATTTACTATTTTTTAATAATTATTGATTAATTCATCGCAAATCAAATAAAATAATTTTTGGCAGTAGTTTTCGAAATATCGATAAAACCAATCATTTTTCCTGCAATTGATTTTTCTTTTAAATCAATTTTTGCCAAAAATTATTAAAACATTGAATCCAAAGACTAAATTAAAAATTTAAATCAATTTTGAGAAATAAATTCAAAATTTTAAAGTAATTAAACACGACTATATGTGATGTTATTATAATATATGAAAATAACTGTTAAACCATTGCTTTGACACAGCCCTGGCAACTTTGGCAGCAGCCAATAGTCTGGGCCAACCCGGCGCAGCCACTGCTGCCTTGGCCACCACAGCCACAGCCACCACCGAGATGAGTATACCCAATGATCTAATCGGGTGTATAATAGGGAAGGGTGGCGCCAAAATTAATGAAATTAGGTAAGTTGAATGACTGCCACTCCATTTGACACCACTGCTCTGTCACTATGGGCTAAGTGTCACAATCAATCACAATAAACACCATTACGTACAGGCGCTAATGTGGCACTGTGTTGTCCATTTCAGGCAACTTTCTGGCGCCACCATTAAAATCTCAAACTCAGAAGAAGGTTCTAAGGATAGAGCGGTCGCCATTTCAGGAACACCTGAGTCTATAAACCTGGCGCAATACCTAATCAATACCAGGTAAGAGTCCTCTCGTTCTTACTTCAGCTCAACTCCATTGCTCTTCGCTATGTGTAGTAAAACGCCTTATCTATTGGCTCTCTATCTTTGAATAACAGATATAAACCTAAATCTAATGTCAAATATAATATCACAAGCGTTGCGACAAAATCTCGTTTTTGCTCCAATAAACCAGAGTTCGATGTTTTATATGAATACCAGTTTAATATAAATATATCTCACTTTTACTTATTATTACCAAAGGTTTAATAATCGAGAATTTGATTCCATGAAAATTCTGAACAACCATTTTATTCATTTATATTAAGAGTAATGCCTAAAGATTTTCCTATTTTTACATTTTTGCTGAAAATGATTTTATTCTTTAGAAAGAAAAAACGAAATTCTGTTTAATATTTAATTGAATTGAATCTCAATTTTAAAAAACAGAGCAAATGCTATAGAATTGAATATTATATTAGAAATTAATTATTTATAGCATATATTAATAACATTTGTCTTAGAGTTTGAACCCAATCGATGAGAATTATGGAAATATATTTTTATAAACTGCGAATAGAGTACTGCGCACAGAGAGATAGAGCCATTGATTTTGAACAATACGTTTGGGAATAATATAATTAGTAGTTTGTGTGGCGTTCGGTATAATTAAATACAATACAATGCATTTAAAAATCAAACCCAAACCGGCTCTAACTCTACCTATATTTCTATATTTGTACGCAATTTGTATAAATATCTAATTATTTATCATTTCAATGATTTTGAAATGATATTAATTCACAAAAAGTTTATTTATTACTAAAAAAGGGTTTAATAAAACGGGTGCACAAAAAAGCATTTGTGTTGTATTGTTGTAAAACACATGAGTAGTGCACAGAATATTATATGAGGATTACTTTGAGCTCATCTTTGCAGCCATGATATGGAAGACAAAACAAGACATAATTTTTTGTGATAAACCTGTGAACAGACACACAAACAGGAAAGAGAAAGGAAGCTTTGGCTTACGACCATTATTTGGGACGTTGTTGAGGGGTTTGGAGGTGTTTGGAGAAGAAGTGCCACTAAATCAAACAAATCACCTATTTTTCTATACCATTGCCTTTACTCCAAACTTACGTCCCATTCATTCAATATTAACTGTTTGAACACTATTAACATAAATCCTGTTTCGATTCGCGCACAAATGGCTTTATTTTTATTACTTTAACTGTATTTTTGTTCTTTAAATCCAAGTTTTGTTTCTAAAAATGTGAAATTTATTGGGGTTTCGCTAAACCAATGTTTATTCAACTGATCTTTTCATTACAAACAAACGCATAATATATTGATATTTTTTAGTCTCAGATAATCCCTCTTTTCGTTTAGAATAACCACTTTTGATGAATGAGTAATAAATCATTTAAACATAAATTTTGTTATTTATTTGAGTTTTAGAACTCAAATATCTTTAAAAATACTTAAAAACTTTCAAAATTATAGATTTTATCGAGTCATCAATCAATTTATGTTTTTTTTACAACAAAAGAATTCTTTTGTTGTAAAAAGATTGTGATAGGTTAACAGGGTGATCTTACTATTATACACGACTATCATAGTAGGCCAACGTAGTGCACGATTCAATGCAGAATATCATATTCGCAATATTTACAAATGTTAGAGACAGAGACATCAAATCTCTTACCATGCATATATAGAAGACCATAAAATTTTAAGAATTTGACCATGTTCATGTATAAATTGTTAGAAATGAATAAGCTATACCAAAAGTCAAAACAATTCGAAGTCACAACCCTGTGATTCTGGGGTCAACTAAGATATTCATCCATAAAATATAATACAAAAAATATTACACAAATATGCTTGAAAATGTGAAATAAACTTGCTCTCAATATTATTTGATCACTTCTGACCCACATAAAAAGATATAGATGAAGTCTTTTACTGTATATCTTGACTATCTCAGAGGCAACTAAGTAATGCATGCATTCTTAACAAGTTTTTCAATATTAATGTATTTTTATACCTAACTTAGGACTCCTTGATGACACATTATTTAAAAGTAGTTATTTTACAAAGAAAGTCAAGTGATTAAAGACGTCTCACCTTTCCCACTATATTTTAATACTGTAACAGTGAGTTAAATTTAAGAAAATCTGCATACTATCTTTCCGAATTTGACTCTAACAAAAACTTTAAAATTGTTTGACTCGCTTATTCATTTCAAGCAATTTATCCATTAGAATGTTGAAACCAACAAAATTTTACCACCATGATCAGAACCAGTGATGATAAAGCCCATATTTTTTGATAAAAATCTGGCATTAACTTGCAAACTCTATTAGAATCCACTGTATGAGTTAGTAATCTGATTTCTTATATATTGAGACTATGTTTGCATGCTGTCAATTATGTCCATATTTAAAAATTCAAACTAAAAACGTAAAAATTGACATTTGTTTGAACATTAGTTAAAATATGAATAATGGTTTACACAGGATTATACTCTTTGATATACTAATTCATTATACGAACAAGTAATGTCAATTTTAGTATTTGGTCAAGTAGTGTCGTTGTTTATGTCATTGTAAACTATTCTTCATCTCAATATATTTTTTTACAAAATAACCTTAGTTGGATATACCTCACCTCAATATTTTATCAATATATTTGAATAATTTGTATTTTAAAAAATTCAATTTAAAAATATTTCTTAAAATAAAATCTATTTGTGTTTATATTTTCAAAACTATTTGACATTACAATTTTAAAAAAATTATTACATAGTCAAATAGATTACCAAGGAGACAGTGCTTCAAATCCATTGAATGCAGATTAATGCAGTTATTTATATCAAAAAGTTCATGTTTGGAAAAATTCTTTAACAAATCACGCCATTAAAATCATTTAAATATTTCAGTTAAGAATTTAATTTTATTCGTTCAATTGAATAATAATTTGTTTTCCTAATTAGATTTTAAATTTCAATCATTTATTAAAGAATACTTAATTTAAATTTTATAAATAGTCGATAACACAACCAATTTGAAAGGGGACCCACCAGGACTCGAACCTGGCTCTTCCGATTGCATGTCGGATATGCTGACCACTACACCACAGAGCCTCTTGAATTATTTGTGTTATAATTTTTGGGCTTTTATTATATATGCATCAGACGATTCAGTGCTAATTTGTTTTCCTATTCCGAAACACTAAATATTTTATTCAATGTTTGTAATGAAACTTATTTTCATAGTTTTTCATAAATGTGTTAACTGCACATCAAATTCTGATTCTTTAGATTGTATTCGCGCACTAAATTTCATTTTACAGACAGAGTGCTCTAAGAATTAAAAGTTTTTATCAATTCTTTTTCCGCTTTTTAGTTATTAATTATAAATTCAATAAAAAATATAAAATCAATATTTCTACTGAATGATATGTAAATAATTTTCTATCAGCATAAATTTTTGCTTATCTGAATATTTCACTAAATTCAAAAATTTTAATTTTATTTTTACTACCTGTAAAATTAAGTGAATTAAGTTAGGTTACTTAAATAACTATATGAATTACAAGATGATAATTATAAACTATATTTTGAGTTATAATTATTAAACGTATTTTAAAATTTAAAAAATAATTAACTAAAAAGCATTCTATAATAAATTTTTTACTACAAACTGAAATATGATATTAAAATCTAGATTTTAAAAATTAAAAAAAACATATTTAATCTAAAAAAGTAAAATGGCTTTTAAAATATCAACAAATAAATTGATTGAATATTTTAGATATATTTTAATTTTACTAATATTTTTAGAATTGGCTTTCGATGGGATTAATTGCTCACTGTTTGATGCATTGGAATCGGATCTCGGCTTAAATGAGGGCCAAATTCCGAAACGAATGAGACCACAAAAGATTAAAAAACCCAAACCAGAAGTGCGCCTCAAATCTGTGGGAAATCTTTTACAAAATACACTGAATGAAGGAGGTATAAGCAATTTTAATTAACCCTCATTCAGATTGCCCAGTGCTGAATTAAGCTTTTTATAGATCAAGTACTGGAGAAAAATCAACAGAATTTACAGAAAACCGGTCAATTATTGAATAGGACGGGTCAACACAATACTAGAAAACTGAGCAATTATTTGAATCAAAATAATAAAAAAGAAAAAATTGGTGTAAAACTCAACAATTTGTCACTGAATTCTCAATTACCGGTACCCGACCTAATAAAGGCCCAGAGAGTAAAAAGTTTATTAAAGAACGGAACACTGCATTCAATACATCTGAAAAACGGCCAAAAGATAGTTAGAGACCAAAAGACGGGAAAATTCATAAAACTGTCAAAAGATAACCAAAAATTGAATTCCGAAGAAAGCATTGCATCGATTTCGGAATTAAATGATGACTCCATAGAAAGCATAAAAAGCACTGAAGACAAGACAGACATCGATTCGTTGGATGCATTGGGTTTGAACACTTTAAGGACAACCCTTGCAAAAGACCCAAAACCAAAAGAAGATTTTGATTTTGAAACAGTGGATAAAGTGGGTCCACTTTTCATGGAGAATATTGAAGAATCTGGTGATAAGAGTAGAAAAAAAGTTTATCTTCAAAAACCTATAAAAGTTCTAAATCATAAAACAGTGGATTCATTAGAGCTTGATAATAATCCTCTGGGTCTTAATGTAAGATTGAAACCATTGGAAACTAAGGCTAAGATACAAAAATCAAGAAAACCAAAAACTAATGAAAACATAGAATTTGAATAAAAAAAACTAATTAAAGCTCAGACTATATGTTGTAGAAGAAGAAGAAGAATAAAGAAAAGTGCTTTAATTTGGGCTTATATTTTGCAGTTATATCTTAAAATCAATATTTTGTACAAATTCGTTGAATTGATTAAAATACTTACAAAAAACTGAAAAGTTCTCAAACATATAATAAATGAATGAATTTTTCAATGTTTTAAATAAATTTCGAGCCAATTATTAAAATAATAACATTCAAGTTTATACCTATATTTATATTATTTCCAAACGATCACTGCTTATTAGACCGGGATAATGATTGAATTTTTATAATAAATTAAAGCTAAAAATAAAAATGAGATTAGATTTGTATAATAAAGTCTGTAATATAATTGAATTATTATATTTTGTTGAGTTTATTGACCGATGCTCTGTCAAGAACTTGTTGGGTTTAACCAGTAAATGAATAAGTTTTTGATTTTATCCTTTGACATTTTTATTATAGTGACTTCAATACAACTGCAACCGCATGTCTGGCTATCTGTCCCTCTTTTATTCTGAAAACTCAGAACTAAGTTATATACATGTATTAGAATTAGAAAGACTGAAATGTTAATGATGTCTATAGTACACTACCATTTCTTTAAAAGTTTACACCTGATGCCAGTTGTCATATCCAGTGTTTCGCACGACTTACCCATTGGGTAAAGTTTGTTATGTTATAAAGACTTCATTTGTGTGTTTCGATTGATTTCCTTGTGACGACATATCCCATACACAAACTACAGTACTTAAAAAGCTAGTGTAGGGAATGCATTACAAATGGTTTATAATTTGATTCCAAAACAAACAAAATATGATTTAAATTTCAAATTTTGAATTAAATTCTAATTAATAGCAAAACAAATAAATTATTAATTAAGTTATAATTTGATTTCAAAAACAATGAAATATTAATTGAATTATAGTTTAGTTAAATGTAATCAAACGACGCATAAAATTCGATAAACGCATTG
>JAQFXN010002188.1:0-13240 GCA_034693365.1 Liacarus xylariae
CTAGACTAAATGTCACATGTTGAAACTAGTGGTAATATTTTCAAATTTGAATATTTAATTATTTTCGAGATAATGTGTAAATAAAGATGATAATTGAATATTCGAGTTTGAAAATATTACCACTAGTTTCAAAGTGTGAACACGTTTTTGTGATTTTGTATTCATTATTCCCTTTGTTGATCAAACATTCTTTGAAAAAATTCTTCATTGCAAGTAAGATATTGTTTCCTTTCTTTTAAGTCAAACAGCTTAACACACGATTCGGAATTGTCTTTGGGGCCAGTGCCGAACCAGGAGAAGTATTTCAATTTTATACAGTTTTCTATCAGACACACCTTACGGTAAGCATTTGCTGAATGCGTATTCGGCTTATTGAGAGGTGGTGTGATAATCATTTTCCGCTAATCACCATCACTATTAGTCGATCACCCATTTCGCAAATAATGAATTTTCAGAAGAGAAGGTAAATCAACCATACAACTCTTCAGTCGCGAAATCTTTGCATTGTTCGGAGCATAGGGCTCAGTCGAAAGTGGAGATATGCTGATTTATTTTCTCTTAAACTATCATCTTATCTACAAGCCGGTGTAGTGATTTCGCTTACCAAACACAGGACCTACTGATGCCATTATGTAAGTGATGATTAATAATAATAAAATTTATAATAATAAGGGAGAATAATAATAATATTGGATAGTACTACTATTAGATAACAATAATATTCTACAAATCATATTAGACATCGAATGGTTATCAATGGTTATTCTATTAAGACAATTATGTACTCAACCTTATAGAATACCATAATTACAAAGAATTTGAAAGTTGACGATGGATGAGGGAGGGGATCAATCTTTTGAGTAGATAAGAGATATAATTCAATCTGAAACATTATTTAAAGAAATATTAGAAAAAGTAAAAAATTGATTAAACGACGCAGACAGAAAACATCAGTTTAAAAGTGTAGCAAAGGCTAAATAACTTATGTTTGATATGAGAGATTAATACATTTTAACTATTCCCATTAGATTTATAAAATATTACTCAACGACTCATGTGAATAACACTTTATTGAATTTTTATATTAAACCTAATTTATATAAGGTCGAAACAGTAAAAGGCGATTTTCGCCATATTATCTAAAAACTGAATTGATTGCTTTGATTGTTTAACTACTTTTATTCGATTTTTTACACTCTCCGGGATGAATTGTGTTTAAATGGGCAATCTGTCGATTTGATTCAGGGTTGGCTGTGAGCTTAAACAGTGTTGTGTGTTTTCTTTTCTTCTGCTCAAAGATTATATATACAAAATTGTGAGAAAGTGCAATATAGAAAGATGTATTAAAGTTAGCCTGGAAACCATCAGACAATTGCTTTTTGCTGATAATCTGGTAATCCTTCAAATGATGAAAGCATATAGCTACAATGAATCGATACGACAGAGAATGTGTTATCGCTCAATTGTGGAGAAAACAGTAGAGCATTTATGTGAAATCACCCTTACCAATGGTAACTAGCATAGGCTAATGACCCAGAGAATGCATTCTTTGGTGCAAGCGTTCGAGATGAGATTTCTTAGAAATGTGGCTTGAGATAGAAGGATATAGAGAATCAGAAACTCAGTCATCAGCGAATCTCTAATTGTCGAGTCTCTACTGTTCAAAGATAAGAGATAGCAGTTATAATGAGAATGCCTACATATAGACTGCCATAAAAGTGTATTTGCCATAAAAGTGTATATGGACAATTCTTTACATTACTTTAAAACAATCTGTAAATACACTTCAGAGAAATTTTATTATAATTTTGGTTATTTAATAGTTCATACTAATAAAACTGAATAATATATACTGATTAAACAAAATTTAACCATTTATTACAAAATGGGTTAAAGAAAATTACCATCATTAGGAAACTACTACCATCACAACGAATCAAAATATAATTCTGTTTAAAATTAAATCAAATGGATAATAATTAATATTTATTTTGATAGCATTTATTGTGATTATAGGAAGAATAAATAAATCATGTCTGATATTTATTTTCAATTAGGATTATACAACCTAACCTGTACATTAAAAAAAAAATTATAATGAAAACATTGTTTTGATGTGCATATATATTATTTCATAAAACATAAATCTATAACGAAGGATTTAGAGAATCAGAAACTCAGCCATCAGCGAATCACTAATTGTCGAGACTCTACTATTCAAAGATAAGAGATCGCAGTTGTAATGAGAATGCCTACATATAGACTGCCACCAAAAGTGTATTTGCCTTAACCTAACGGCCGTAGAAAGAGAGGAAGACCTAGAAAGACTTGGCGATTACAAATAAATTGTTTTGCGATCGAATTGGTTTAGCCCGGACCGGAATCTTCAATTAGATGGGGGATAAAAGTGAATGGTGGTTCATGATTATCGACAGTCCACCCTGACTTGAACTTATATGGGGTCACGAAAATGAATAAAATCTTTAGAAATATAAAAATATTAAATGTTATTTTTAAACATTTATTAATAAATGAATTATTTGTATCTCAAATAATAAATTTTATTTATTACTTCAAACATTAATCAGTGATTAAATGTCTCTTTTTTATCTTTAGTCTATTTTCTAATTTCAAATAGATATTTTAAAGTTTAAAATGTAATATATAAGTTTTATTATAATAAAAGGTAAAATGCATTTATTTGACTTTCACTCTAATATGAATTTATAAGTTTTAAATGTCAAATTTTTTAAATGACTTGAGAAAAAAATTTTAAAAATAATTAGCCTTGATTCAATTAAATTTATCTATCTTTAAATCTAAACTAAATTTTTAAAATAAAATCAACATGAAACCACTTTAATTATTTGATTTAATATTATAAAGAAATGAGGATTTCCTAAGAAATTTTATCTGATATTTTCTCATGAGAAATGATACTGCTCTCTTTTTAAATTATTTTTTATTATGTAAAACCCAATTATAAACTAAATTCAATTAAATTACCTAAATGTTTTTCTATTTCAGTTTTTTTAATAGCTATCATCACATTCTACAAACTAAGAACGTTCAGTATAGATTTAAAATTAGATAATTTTAATTGAATAAAGGATAATTATTTTTACTATTTTTTCCAGTCATTTCAAAAATTACCATGTTAAATCATTATATTTTCAATTAAAATTTTTAAAACAAAATTATTTTTTCAATTTTCTTAAAGATACTATTTATAACTTAAAAGTTGAAATGAATTATATTTCTACTAAATAAGTAAATGTATTTTTTTGATTCATAATAAATAATTAAGATTTTAGTATTAGTCAAATACTTCATTTAATCTAGATGAATATTTAATAATAATAGTTTTATATTTTATTAGTTATATTAATTTCATATTTATATTTTCAGTGGAGGATATTTTAAACTGAATGGCTATTAGATCAATATCTTAGTGTTTGGCTTTAATTTAGAAGTATTTTTAACTAATATGTGAACACATATAATACATTTGATACACATATAATACAATTGAGAGCGGAGTAACTCAGTAGGTATAATTCTCGCCTTAATCTGGTTCGAGCCCAGCAACTCGGTCTATTTATTTAGACTTTTTTACCCAAATAACGCTCTCATTTGTTCTCCTTTCACTGCTATCAATTAGCTCGTCATTTGTTGTAGAAGTAGGGGACAAAGTGCTTCGAGCACTTGACACAATAGCATTCGGTCACTACGCCTACACCGAAAGGTACAAAAGGCGTTCATGAAAATGAATGAATATAAAACATTTGTTTGAATTGAATACTTACTCTTTTATTGAAGCTCTTTATAACAATATTTTATATCAAATTATTTGAAATTATAATTCAGCAATCGGTGAGAGATTAATAAAATAATATAAAATAAAGTCAAAAACATCTAATAACCATTCAGTTTGACTTGTTTTTCTACTTTTATTTATACTGTCCATACGAAAAATAGTAAAGCTGATAGATAAAACAACGAGGTACAAGAAATTTCCAAGGTAAATTTTGTAGCCCTATTATCTATTAGATTTGAACATATTTTTATACATTTAACATATCTCATCTTTATTCTATATAATTTTAAACAAGTATTGTTAACAAGTTTTAACAATTTACAAATAATTGAGTATTAGACAAATAAATTACTTCAGTACCATTTTGTAAATAATAAGAAAAACAAATTATCGTTATGCAGAAATGTTAAGGAAAACAAAAATATTAAATTTTGATAATAATTTATATAATTAAAGTAATTCGCCGATCCCTATTGGACTCCCAGGGCCCTTTGCACCAAAGAAGTTTTTATATTTTCAGATAGTAGACATCATTGATAACAATTTCTCTGCTGGGCAAACATCTGTAGAGGTTATGATTGGTCCAGGATACGAGTTTTAAAAATCTAAAAAAGAGTAGGAAAACTGGCCATACAATTGATCATTTGGACGGAGACATAAAATATCATAATAATGATTAAATATCATATACAACTAATAATTTAGTATAGTAAATATGATTAGGTTCTATCAAGATTATATTGAAATAACCTAAAATATAATATATAAATCATTACATGAATCAAAATATTTTTAGTCAGATTTTCTAAATGACACAGTGTAGAGAAACAAAAAGTATAATAGAAATGTTTAAAAAAGCATTAGGCTAATTTGAGAGCTTGAAGGTTAAAAGTGGGAAAAACAAGAAATATATTTCATAATTCATAACTTTGGAAAACATTAAGCTAGAGAATTGTTTGGAAGAAAATTAATCTTGAAATATCAAGCGATTCAAACTTTGAAAATTCTATAAAAATCAAGGTTGAGCTTCCAATTCAAAACACTTAAAAAGTATGATAATAATGTTTTGACAAAAAGTAACTTTAGTTTAAAATCTTTAAAATAGTACTTCTAAATTTATTACTATCTGAACACAGAATAAGGAATAAATTAAATGTTTTGGCATTGGTTTTACAAATTTTATATATAGATCAGCGATGCTAACTAGGGGTTCTAATCAGATAACAGAGTGAAACTGAATCATATACACTAATACAAACTATTGAACTCTTTTGAAAACTATAGAGTTACTATTAATAGATATGACTCAGTTTCAATCTCTTATCTGATTAGCACCCCTAGTTAGAATCGCTGATCTATATATATAATTTGCTTCTTACGATTTAACCTGTTTTACAATGGGTTTTGGATTTATAATGTCCTTATTCCTACTTTTGTGGCCACCTTTTATCAAGGTACTTTTCTATTGTTTTTAGGATAAATTCAAATATTACAGTTTGGTTAAATCACAAACCATGATGCTGCTTTTCTCTTGTTTATAATTAAATAGCCTGCATTGAAGAAAATCTGAAGCACAACTTGGGCATTACAAGCGGCATATTTTGGTTGGCATAGGAGGGCAGTACTAGGCTTGAAAGCAGAGGAAGCAAAGAGACGCAAACCAATGCTACAGATTAAGGGAATAAGCAGGGATACCGATGCGAAGGACGTACGCGATGTTGTCATGCGCAATAACACTACAATCAATAACGCGATAACCACTGATAGCGATGTCAGATTCTGTTCCGAGCGTAAGGACCACCTGTTCAATGAAGTGATCGAGGTAACCCCTCTCGTACGCGATCGTATACTAGCTTTGGGTCGCGTAAACATAGACCATCAGCGGGTCCACGAGGCTGATTTCTCGCCCTTCGTACAGTGCTTTCGATGCCTGCAGTTCGGCCACACACGGAACAAGTGTGAAAGCGATATAAACCCATGCTGCACAGCACGAGTTCGTCCGTCACTTTCTCTCCAACGATCACACCATTGCGCTAGTCAGCGAACCATATGTCGGACGCGGGCCAGAGGTGCACGCGATCCAGGGACTCGACATATTCCAGTACAAATGTGCGCGTTAAGTCATGTATTATGTGTAAGCAGTCAGCAATCAGCGCGTTCGGTGTCACCCAGCACTCCACGTCCAAGCTGTCGGTTGCGCAGATTACGGTCGGCCAGATGCATATAATCATCGCGTGGATATATATCGAAGCAAACACGGACGCGAACAACACAATAGACGATTTATATAAAGTCCACAATGACAAAACAAGCACTTTGAATATTATAGGGGGAGACGCGAACGCGAAACACCAAGATTGTGGATGCTGGGAAGCAGACACGCGCGGTGAGACATTGTCAGCGATCGCTACCGCGTACGCGCTCACAATTTGTAACACCGGTGACTCCATCACCTTCGACACGATAAGGGCTGGCGTACGGCTCACATCTACGGTGGACGTCACGCTCGTTTCGGAAAGTCTTGGCGAATGGTCTGTCAATTAATCAGTCAGTGTCTCATCCGACCATCACGATATCGAATTTGGCCCAAATCTGGGAGGTCGCGCATCGAATCAAACGCGCGAGGGAAAACGTCTCAATATAATCAATAAAACCTAATAAGCTCAAACCGAAAATCTTTCAAATTTACAGTATTAACATATTCGTCAACAAATTTTTACAATTTCAAAAAGAATATATTAAGAAAACAGTAATTATAACTCATATTTAGTAATATAATTGTTGACCACATAGAGATGTATTATTTTTGCAATAATATGGAAATCATTGAAAACTTAATCTGATGCAAATGTAATTTCTCTTTGATTTTTCTAGAAAATTGTATTTATATAAATTTGTAATGAAAAACTATTATTATGCCATGAAATATGATCACATGAAAGATTGTGCCGTATTAGTCTCGAATTTTTCTAGAAAATCGACATATATATTTTAATGGCTCATTCTTCTATACGAATCTCCACTTCCCTATTTTTGATATGGGTAAAATTTCGTTTGAAAAAATTCATTTTTTACTGTATTTAAATTGAAATAATTTTCTAATTTATTTTCATTTTAATCTCTAAAACTGAATTAAAACAATATGAATACATTAGCAGATTTATATGCTTAATTCACTATTCATAGTATTATTAACATTATTGTTTAATTAAATTCATTCATTACTTCTATTTATTAATCTCTTGTAATTAATTCAAAATAATAGAATTTCTGAATTAACAATTTATTATTGGAGACATATTCACAATAATGTTATTTAATCAGGAAATTATAACTAGAATTAGACACAACTTTGTGATTAAGGCTAAAGAAAATTGTCAAATATTTCATCCATTAGATGTGGAACGCGTCCAAATGCAGGACTGGGCTATTGAGCGCTTTGTATTGACCACTAAATCAGAAGACGCGGCTCTGAAAGCATTGGTAAAAGCAATGCAATGGCGTAAGGCATACGGTGTCAACGATTTAACTGATGACTACTTTCCCGAAGAGATCTACAAAATTGGTTTGTATTCTGTATTCAGTAAAGACAAAGAGGGCCGTCCAGTGCTGTGGTTTGAAAATAAACGTTACCACAAGTCGACAGAGTTGGGTGAACTTATTTGGCAATTCACTGTCTATCAGTTCGAGAAACTGGACAGACAGACAACACACGGGGGCTGGAATTTTGGGACTGATTTTACCGGTGCCGGTCTGTCCAATGTTGAAATAGAATTCACGTCCTTTTTGGCTGAAATTCTTCAATCCTATTATCCATTGGGACTCAAATATATGTTAGTCATTGAAATGCCTTGGATTCTAACCGCGACCTCAAAACTGATTCTCGGATTTATGAACCAACAGTTGAAGAGTTCGGTTAAGTTTGTTAATAGGGATGAATTGACAAAATATATTGAACGCCATTATATACCAATTCACTTGAATGGCACCTATCAGTTGAATCCAACAGCGATTCCTTCATGTGTTAAACCACTGCAGGAGTTATGTCATACTTTGTTTACCAGAGATCAGATTGAAAATGTTTATTCAATTTTTAAATCAGAACTTAAAGAATAACTTTAGAATAAGAAATCTTAGTTTAGTTATTAGAAAAACATATTTTTAAATGTATTAAAATTTAATAGAAAAACTAATATTCAGATTACAGTATTAAAATTGATTAGTTTACTTGTGTTTTTAATTTTCTGCTTGCAATTATTTTAGTAATTTTTATTTAATAAACTTTTTATTAAAAACTGAAATTTATGGTTAAATTTATTTATATTATAGTTTATAAAAGGCTTTTATAAAAACCAACTTTTGTTAGTTCCAAATCAAATAAAGATATATTTGATTTGATTTAATTTAAATTTATTAAAACTTCCCTAACTCTGTTGGATTAGGAGTTTCCATCTGGAAATGTTTGATTAAAATAAGTTTCTTGTTAGACATATAAGCACAAACAATTTGACAATTAATTTTAAAGATTATCAAATATTTTTTTATAAAAATTAAATTATCAAATGATGATGTATTGAATAAACTGGAAATGCAATGTTTTAACAAGCTTATTGAACTAGTAATAAGTCTTTGAAGAGTAGACTAGCTAAAGTTCATACTGCTGAATACCTTAAGATGTTCCAACCTCTTCTCGCATGAACCGGTATCATGTCTCACGTCCTCATCTAAAAGGTTTAGAGATTAGTTGGAACTAACATGCTGGTCATAGGTCCAAAAATCATTTATACAACATAAATATTGGATTCACAAAAATAGGCATTTATTGAAGATAAAGCATTTGAAAAGCGCATCATCGATACGAAAATATGTTTACAAGAGTGTTAATATTGTAATGTATTTCATATATTGCTACCTAATATGAACCAAATCCAAACCCCTCTGTGACAGCCTTCGATCATCCACGATAGTGCTTATACAATTTTTAGAGAGCAATATTAAATCTTTGGGTATTCGTAATAATAATTACAAGATAAAACCTTTAGTTAATTTCCTCTGAGCTTATGCGTGGCGAGATCTTTTAATATGCTAAAGAATGTTGGATCGGCACTCCATGTACTCAAGGCTTCCGAGTGCTAGATGTGCCGCTTCAACCGAGATCTCATGCTAATACATATAAGATCAGATAATAATTAATATGGCGGAGTGCTGTAAAATATACGTCCATGTTTACCAATAGCTTATTGAGAGCATGGATCTGAGGAAAACTGTATTGCAGTATGAAATTACGAGTACTCTGAGTTCGGCAGATTGCCCCAGTGGCCAGGTCTCAAGGCAGTCCAGGACTTAACCGCTCGAGTCCGGTCGGCCACGCAGAACATCGCATCGACCCAGGAGTTATGCTCCTCCGTAAGCAAAGAGTTAACCATTATTATTGTAATATTATTAACCAAAAATTAAGTAAACTAGGTAAATTATAATTACTGGGCGGTAATCATACCGTTACTATTGAAGAAGATGTGGGTGGGGAGAATGGACGACTGGGCGGTGGAGGAGGAGGAGTGTGGAAACGAATCCATATACTTCTTTTCTTCAAAAGCGGAGTTACAAAGACAGAATTCAGCATTTCGTTTATAAATGTACAAATATTTATATTTTTTAAATATAAATTTTAAGTATATTATAGATATGTGAAGGGTAACATTGTACAAATTAGAAATCCAAATTTAATTTAATTGTGTCTGTCATATGTTCCAAGAAATTATTAATATCTGTTCGTGAGACAGGAACTATAAAATTGATTGATTATCAACTAATAAACAATAATTTAACTTGAAATAATTGTTATCAAATGAGTAGCAGTTGGTTGATATTTCCAGTTTAATCATATTTATCTTACATAATTAACTTTAATCCTGTCTAATTAGACGAAATTATATTTAGATATAGTAAAATCATTGAGCCTGCAATTAGGGTACAATTTTAGAAATAAATCATATACAGAGAAAATAACATTTTAGTTATATTCATATAAATACGATAAGAAAACGGAGAAACATTCCCATATATGAAAAGTAATTTAATTTTGAATTTTAAAACTTGAAATATTATTTGGAATGAGAAGTAATTTTGGAATTTCAATAAGGTTATAATTTAAATAATATTGAGTAAATTAATTAATATAATTAGAAAAAGCATTTATAATCTAACAGTATTTATAAATTAATTTATTAAAAAGATTTAATCATTACTGTTGACACTATTTAAATAGCAAACAACTTTAAGATATAAGGCATAAAGTTGGTTGCTAATGGAATAATATTATAGGATATTGATTAAAAGATATTAAATCTTTGTGTTTGATTCAATTTTTATTTATATATAAATTAAATTAAAATATTTAAAAATGTGCAACACTAAAATAAGAAACATTTAAACATTAATATATAGTATAATTCAATTCTTAATAACTCAACCTATAGCCCATCTTTAATTTTGTGATTTATCTAAAAATAAATTTATTTATATTAAATAACTAATATTATATAATCATGATTAATCTTCATCATCTGCAATCACAATAGTTACCCTTATCATCTTCAATTACTTTTGCTCGATAATACTGTAGGCAAAGAGAAAGTTTCTCAGAAATATTTTTAGAATTCTAGAGAAAAATTTCAGAAATTTTCTAATAACTAAAAAACTATTTTGATTTGAAATTTTAAAACATTAGCATATAAATATTATTGAAAAATAAACAGCTAAAAAGATCTTTAAAACGAGACAGGATATAGACAGGACTCATGAAATAAGAAGACATTTGATAATTAATTACGTTATTAAATTGTTAAGATTTCAACATAATTTCTTAATTAATTGTTATTAGTTGAGCAAAATATCAAGTTCAATGGTGCGCCAATGTTAATTTAAAAAATTCTAATTCAGGAAAATTACCTGTTTAACAATGAACGACGTAATAACTATATTATATTTTATTAAATTCAGTGTTTGCAACAGTGTTTTTGAACGAGTTATGGACAAGAAATGATTTAATGATCAATAAGTGTTGTATTTTTTCAATTTCACTAATATTTACATATATTATGTGATAAATTGCAATAATTCACATCTTTATTACAGTTTTAAATTTTAACATAGGACTATCATAGCACAACATGGGCCTACCATATGAGGAAAAAGTTTCTTGCTAATATTAATAATTTCTTGAAATATTTCTGGCAAAAAAATTAATTTCTAATCTTACCAACACTACACGCCAATCACATTTCTATATTGATTGCATTTAATCAATTATATATCTTCTGTTATACGTCATAGGAGGCATTTAATATCCTGTGCGTTTGACAGATAGTATTGAATTGATTAAAATTCTGTGTATTAATCACGTAAATCGATGATGAAGTGCAGCAATCGAGAATTAGTGTTTCATTTCTGGCTGAATCCGAGTGATTCTCCTTCTCCACATTGGCATAACTCGATCTTTTGAAACGATTAAACTCTACTTCACGCCAATGATCTCTGGAGAACACATATCATTATCCGTTAATATATTACTAATTGTTTGGTTTTAAGCAGTGTTTGCCGCCGTATTCCTGTTCCAAATCAAAGGACTCACACTCACTATAACCGAAATGTCAACCAGGGAACTATGATTGCTGTCATCCTCCCTCTGTCAAAGAACGACTTTTACCGGCAAACTCTAAAGCTATAGCAATCATATAATCGGATTCTTCGACATAAACTCCAATTCGAATATTCTCCTCAATAATTAATTGGTTTTACTTAATTCAGTTAATCATTTTTATCCTGATTTCCGTTGAATATAAAAACAGCGTCACTTCTCTCGTTACTGAAATTGGGAACACCACCTCTTTTCCAGCTAACAAACGGATAGCCACAAGTCATCCATTCGGGTCCAACTCTGGCTAAATCCCTTTGAGATGAAGTCCGGGGTTTACAACTATGGGGATCGCAATACTGCTATAATACGCCACTTATATCACTACGCGTTTAGATTATTTCACCTCTATTATAGACAAGGATGAATTCTCACTCCTATAACGCCTTGGGTTCGCCGCCGGTTCTTGTTTTCCATTAATAGTCGCATTTAAAGAAAGTGATATAGAAAATATCTTCATTCCATTGCATGTTGCTGGGAATGGCATTGATTAAACATTAACTTCATTAAACATTGTGTGAATTACAGATTCGTTAGTGCATTCAAATAACTCTACATTTTTTACAATAGGCATTGGATCTGCAAATGTAGTTAGAGCTGCATAAGAATGTAACAGTTTTATATTCTGATCGTCCTGATAAACTTTAACATTAAGTATAATGTAATCAAAAATATATTTCCAAGTTGAAAAAAGAAATTAAATGGCATTTTAAACAAAGATGGATTTAAAGGATGTACTGAACTATATCTCACAAGTGATTCCGAATTAGCATTCAAGCTAGTTACTTTATTGAATGCAATTGTTAAAACGATAGTAACATAACAAATCATGTTTTAACCACTTTGCCTTGAGTTGTGTCTTACATGTCAGAGTGTGCTCAGTTCCTCAATCCTCGCCGAATGATATCGATTTCATCCAAATCGGATCCGATCTTAGACCACTTCCATGGCAGCAGGAGAATTTTAAACTGCAAATGAATTGACTTGACTATGACTTTTGTGAAAAAGTAAATAACAGAAATGTGATCAGAGCTGATATTATCGAAATCTTTTCTATTTGATAAGAAATAATAATATTTTGACTCATTTTGACACTTTTATTCATTTCTAAACCTCTTAAACTGTTAATTCTTTATTCATCTTTAATGCTTTTAACATTCTTTACTGATTTTATTAAACACAAATAATTTAGAAAGTATATATATATATGGACTTTGCTTTAAAGTGTCGTTTCAGTAATAATTGGCTTTATTTGATACTTAAGTGATACAAATCATAGAAGAACTATATTATGCGATCCATTTATTATATTTATATTATTTTTCTCTCATTTATAAGATTTACATTAAATTTATTGATAATATATGAAACTTATATATAATTATAGCAAATATTTATTAAAAGTTTTGGATGATTCTGAGCCTTTTTATCGAATGCTGAATCATTTCAATATTATTGCTTTTTTAATGTCAATTCTAAATCAAACCAAAAAAACAACATTTTATTTAATTGTATGAATTGATATTGGCTTTGGTTTCGTCCAAATCTTTTGGTCTCACAAATGAAGTGCAAATTAAAAAATTAATTAATCGACGAAAATATTCGTTTAAAATTATTAAATTCAATAAAAAAAATCATTGGAACTTATTTTTTCTGTTTATTCTGCATAATTCGAAATAATCTCTGACACTCTTCTCATTTCCCGATTCATAGTCTTTAAGCAATTT